>JAXQQM020075091.1:0-126518 GCA_034641835.2 Pinus albicaulis | reverse complement strand
TTCTGGACCTTTGTAGTGGCAACAGTGGCGTTGGGCTCCGCATCAATAATCTGTTTCCCTTTTTCATTCCCCTTTTCAGGTTCCGATTCGGAGTCGGAGCATGCATCTGACTCAGAAGCCCTCATCTCGGCCACTAGCGACTGCTTGGCCCGACACTCACTTGTGTTGTGAGTGGAGCTCTTATGGAACTCACACCACTTCCCCGTGTCCTTCTTTGGCTTTGCGGTGCTGTTCTTTTCTTGTGGCTTTGACGGGTTGTCTTTAGCTGCCATGCCTTGGCTCTGTCCTTTGTTCTGCGGTTTGGAAGCACCTTTCCCTTGCTTTTGATTCGCAGATCCAAAGTCTCGCTTCTTCTGTTTGAATTTCTGCTCAATCTTGGCAGCATACCGGTATGCCGTACCAAGCGAGGGGATGTCGAGGAACTCCATTTCCTCCTGAATGTATCTGTGCAGACAACTGCGATACTTTAGCACCAAATGTTTCTCTCAATCTTTGATACCCAACTTTGTGCGCAGGGTATGGAACAGATTCGTCAGCTCGTGCACATCTTGATCCCTTTGTTGTCGCAGCGTGGTCCATTGTATGTACTTGTCCTCATAGCTCCCCACAGGATAGTACTGTTCCTTGACCGCATCTCGGAAAGAATTCCAAGTTGGTACGGCCGAGAACAATGAGGATGATATTCGCCGGAGGCGCGATGCCCAAAAAACGTCGTTTAGGGCCTCAAAACGGCTCCGGAAGTTCAGGACCCGAAAAACTGCTAAAAATAGTAAGTTATGCCGAAACTGAAAAACCGAAAGAGACAATGGTGGGGGGCCAAGTGGAATAGGTGGGTGGCCACCAATATCCACCTGGACTGTGTGTGTATGGTTTTGAGGGGATTTTGGGAAGGTTTAGAAGGACTAGGGGAGGGATTTGGGGTAGAAAGGAGGCTTTGAAAAAAAAGGAAAAAGGGATGAAATGGAGAATTCTGCAGGGGTACAAGGGGAAAATGAAGGCCTTTTGGAGCACAGTTTTTTTTACAATCAGTGAGGCCTTTTAATGGGAATCAATAGAAGGAATTTATCAAAGGGAAGGGCACAGGAGACTTCAAGGATGATGTGTTTTCAGAGGAAATGCATTCCTTGAAGGCTCAGAAACATTTTAGCCCCCTGTTTGCTTGTCAAAATTTGGCTGTGGGGCTACTAAGAAGCAAAATCAAAATTTAATATTCCAATTAGTTGCATGCTAATTTAGGAATATTACACTCATTTAACCATTTATCATACCATTTTTATGGGTTCACCTCATTATTTTCCAATTTATTTATTTTTAATATTACAAGAAAATTTATGATTAATTATTGGAAAAATTAACATATTTCATTAATATCTCAAATGTGGATGAGCATTGTAATGTGTAGGATTATTTGGAAGGATTATTCAAAAATATTCTTGAATATTTCCTCCACCATTTCAAGAATTCAAAGGATAACTGTTCAAGCTTATTCGAAGGAGAAGATCATGGATATTTGGATAACATATCTTATCCAAGATTTGTGAGAGATGAGTGAGGATTTTAAGGGATCATATTTTGTAATTATAGGGATATTGGTTGAGAGAAAAGTGGATTTGTAATTATGAGTTGCTTATCTTATTTTCAAAGAACTCATGTATAAAAGAGAGTGCTCTCTCTTCATTTGGATATGGGAAGATATAGAAAAATTAAGAGAAGAGAAATAGAGAAGGAAATGAAGGAAGGAAGAAGAGGAAAATTGAATTGAGAATTAGAGTCTAGAATAAAGTTTTGGCTTTGTAATATTTCATGACGTAATAAGACCGTTTTTTTCTTCATCGTTAATGTTAGCTCACATATGTTGACACATAGGTTACTCTTCACATGTTGTTTTTCTCTTATACGATTTCACATTTCCAATTTATGATATGATGCAGTGGTAATGTTATTGGAGTAGAGCTGTGAGGAAGGACAATTAGGACCTCCTAAGTTAGGAGCCTCTTCTCTCGCTTTTGACACATCACAAATTGTTTATCTGCTTGAAGACAGTACTCTAGGGAAAGAAAACCGGTTCCTCCTAAGTTAGGAGCCTCTTCCTTCGTTTACTGCACCTTGAATCATAGACAAAAGCATTAGACTAGGCTAACTTAAATTCAATCTTGCATATACAGTGCATGTGCTTCATAAGTCTACGAATTCCTCGGATTGATAATTTATGTTAGGGAAATTATTTGAAGACAATAGTTTTTCCCAACAACCAATTCTAGCAAGTCTAACCATTTATTCTACTGATCTGGATCTTGAGGGGAGGCCCCCAAGATCTAAAAAGTTAAATGGATCTGACAAGATCTACAAAATTAGAATGCCAGAAAAAAGAGAGAACACACTGCAAATAAAACCACAAAGAAACTTGTTTTATTAAAATAGAGAATATCTATAGAAGCTACATTGTGGTTGACAATCTGTCCTTTTACAAAGTGAAGCTTGTTATTTATAGCCTTTTTTTGAGTTACAATACCATGAGTAGATACCATAGGTGGATACCATGGGTCAAAACCATGGGTCAATACCATGGGTAGATACCACATACAATACCATGGGTAAATTCCATGTGTGGATGAATACCATGGGTGGATACATACCATGGATAGATGTCACTTACAATACCATGGGTGAATAAATAGAATGGGTGGATGAATACGATGGTTTGATGCCATTCACAATACCATTCGTAAATTCCATGGGTGGATGACACACAGAAGAATACCATGGGTGGATGCCATTTTCCATTCGGATAATCTACGCAATTACTTTTAAATCATATTCTTCAAAATCATTCCAAAACAAGAAGGACCAACCACAAACTATTGACTTGCCCTTGAGTCAATTTGTTGCTGGCACATCTGATCTTGTATACCATCATATTTCTTCACCTCTTACTTCATATGTTTATGTTGTTGATGCTCCTTCAAATGAAGGACCCAACCCTGACACATCGTGCAACATATCATCCTTGAAATTAGAATAAGTGGTAACAATAACCTTCCATGTATGCAAAATAGCAGTGATCTTCTGGAAAAATTGCTCAGTAGCCTATGCAATAGGATCAACAGGTTGGGATTGAAGAAATTATTGTAGTTGACCATTAGCTGAAGCATTTAAGGCTCACAGAGTGACAAAGTGGTTATGCACAACATGTCATAGGTCCCTTAAGACACGCTTGGTAGCTTGGGATCCTTCCTCTATCTGGTGAAATTGTGCGTCTAAAGTATCAAATTGTTAGAGGGGATAAAATCACCCAAATTGCCAGAATAATTTAAACCGTTGACTGAAAATATTGATATGTTAACTAAATTATACCGGAAATATTACTAAATTCGAAGGACAACTATTACAGGAAGGACGATACTTAATGACATAAAAGACGAATATTTATGACTGGCGATTTGACATACTGGACAAATTAGAATTGGTTTCATGAATTTATGGATTAGAGAGGATCCTTAGGGATAAAGATGAGATTTTAGGACTTAGCGGATTCTTAGGATTTTTTTGAGCAAGTTTTGGATCTAAACCAAAATTGGTTGTAGAGTCCATTTGTATAAATTGTAAACCTCGAAGGCATAAAAAGAGATATAGGCATAGATCGAGAGGAAGGATGGAATAGATAGAATCGAAATACAGATAGAGATAGAGAGCTGCATAATTGAGGTAATCAAACCGAAAGGGTCAAGGCTCTGTAAATTTTATGAATAATAGATTTTAGCTTGGTGTGCAATCACAGTTCTGGTATTGAGTTTGGTCTGAAATCCTTTGAAAATTAAAATCTATATATATTGGTGGTGATTTTTTGTTTTGAGCTAAATTTGGCCATATTCTCTGTTATGTGTTATTTAGAATCATTAGCCAAAATGATTGTATGAGGTTTCGATTCAACCTGAAGAAATTATGCAGTTAACCTTCATTGAAAATCCATGTTTTAATTGTTTTTGGAAACCGAGTTTGTTGGAACCGAGAGTCGAAGGCGTAGCAGAATCATGGTGGAATCATATGATTTGGAACCCACACTGAGAGGAACATTCTCTATCTCTGTGTTTTAATCAGAACGATTAATGGTTGAGGGTTTTGAGTAAATCCAAAGACATCAGTGCTTGATCTCTTTCATAAGTGGAGGTAATCTGTGTTGGTTCCAGACTATCCGTTTTGGTAATAATTTTTGTTGGCTTTGAGATTATGTGCTTTGGAAACCATATTCTGGTTGGAACAGTGAATTGATTGATGCAATGGAATGTAATCGAGTGAAGACAGACGTAATTAGATTCTTGGAACCTTGTTCTGTTTGGAACCAGGAGTTAGGTGCACGAGGAACCATGAATCGATGGTGCAGTGGAGTGTTGAAAACAGTTTTGCAAAACAACAAGAGGTTTTTGCATGGAACAGAAATGGTATGCAGTATTTGTTGAAGGATGTGAAATAACATGGGGGTACAATGTCGCAATTGAAAACCGTTCATTTCGCGAGTTATAGTGTAGGGGAGTGTCGTACTTGTCGGAGTGCGATAGCCGTCAGATGAATGGACGCAGATAGATTGCTGGCAAAGGTGAATCGAGTATAGACTGTGGTCCAGATTTATTGGCATCGTATTTTAAACCAAAGTCACACCCAAGGTAAATATTTCTTGTCGGAATATATTATTTGGGTGGGTAATTATATTTGTATAAAGGAAATAGTCCGATTAAGGGCTATATCAACAAATGAGAAAGTTTGATTTTGGGGAAAATATATACACATGAATTTTTATATGCATATTGTGGGTTTAGGTAGCATAGGCTGTGTCATGTGGTATCAGAGCCGAAGTAAACTCTTTTGAAGTTAAAACTGAATTGTGAAGAATGCAATTGAAATTGCAAGAAAGGGTGATCATAGTAAAGCAGAAAGGGATTCTGCATGTAGCTAAGTGAGGTATGAACAAATTGAGATTTGCCTCGAGATAGTGAGTTATTGTAGCCAGAGAAAGTTTACAGAAGAACAAGCATGATCATAGATGGTAGACTGTGATAATAAAGGAATATTTTTTTCTACTTAGAAGTAAATTTTTGAGAAGTTTTTATACTGTATTTACACAGATTGCATGAGAAAGAGATGAACTGTGTTATGATGGGATATTGATGGAGAGATAGATGCTTTGAAAGCAAATAATGTTCTGTGTAAATTCTAATTTGTTGAGGTTTAAATTCAAAAGTATTATTCAAAGACAAGGACACATTTTATGAATGAGATCCAAATTGATGTGGATTTGAGATATGGAGAAGCTCTGTTCATGATTGATTATTGTGTGAAAAATTGTAGGTTAAAAGAATGCACAGTGGAAGTATAGAGATCAGAGAGAGAACTGCAGGACCATATTTCTAGGAATGGTAAAGACCAGCAAATAAAGAGATCCTAAAGACAGATGATGTTAGGAAGATGATATACATAAGTTTTTATTAATGATATTTTACAGATTGAAATGGATCAAGGGAGTGTAAAATTTACATGTTTGCAGGAGACAACCAGTCGAGACATAAATTGATTATAAAGGTATGGAAGTTTGCAGCAGTTGAATGGTTGGAAAATAATACAGTAGTAAAAATGTAGGAAGAACTTTTAGAAGTTCTTAGAGATTATAGCAGAACCTTATTCCAGCTGAGGCTTGGAATAGATAGTGACAAAGGAGTCCTTAAGAGAACTGGGTATAGCAAGCAGTGAGAGAGAAAGATTGATCAGTGCAAGTTCTAAGGGAAGAGGACTTGGAAACCACACAAAGGAGAAGTTTGGTGAGAAGATCAACTCAGAAGGAAGTTGATTGGTTGCAGGTGTGGAAGCTCACACAAAAGTAAAGATGGCTATGTGAAGTCATAAAGAAGGTTCAGAATAAGGCTACAAGATGAAGGAAAGGGGTGCTAAAACAATCCACAGAAACCATATGAGTCAAGAGGAGCTTGACAAGGAGTTGGCTGAGATAAGTAAAGAACTCAATGAGTTAACAACTCTTCTAGAGGAAAACCAAAGTCAAGGTTGGGTCTTGAGGAAAAACATAGTGAAGTGGTCTAAGCTATAGAGAAGGCTACGACAGAGACAAGTGAAGTGGTTGGTTGCGAAACTCAGAGAAGCAGAGTTAGAAATGAAAGTTTCCATTTGTAGGCCAGAACAGGGTGAAATTATGGGTGAAGAGGATAATGAGAAAGATTCCATGGGCTATTGGAATAGTCCAGAACAATTTGAAGATATGCTGATAAGGGAAGAAAATGAGGCTATAGGGCCTTGTGTTTTTAAAACTCATAGTTTGTATGTGTTTGCAGGATGTGCAGAAGATGATGGACAGTCTTATGAAACTATCATAAAAATGAATAAAGTTCTTGAGGTGAAGTATGATGGAGAATACCTTTTAGAGGAGGAAGGTACTGATTTATTGCAGCAAAATAAATTCATAGATGAATTTCTATTTGGTATAAGATAGCTAGTTAAAGTTGTTATGGAGTAGAAGCATAATGAAAATGTCGTAGTGATATTCCATGAAGGTAAACAAATGATTTTTTTTTATGAAATTGATAAAAGAATTTTTAAATATGATGACACCAAAAACAAGATAATTCAAGAGGACTTCCATAAGAAGAGTGAAATTGAGAATGAAGGTTGTGATGAAATGTTGGAAATATCTCCCTATGGTGATGGTGGTGATGGTGTGTGCATTAAGGAGAGCCTTTCAAATTTATCAACAATGATTTCTAACTCCGGAGGAGTAGGATTCAATTCTTCACTTTCAGTTCTATTCATCAAATTTGAAAAATTTTATTAATGAAATCTACCCAAATTCCACAATATGATCTTTGGATTTAAATAAAGTGCTTCTAAATCATTTTAAAAGCTCTTTAAATTAATCTCTTATAACCCAATTTTCATTTCAAACAATACTGGCTCATACCGTCACAACACCGAACCGATAGAACCGCAATTTATGAAACGCTTAATTTTAATATGCCGTAGCTGTGCGTTGTTGGCCGGAAATCGGCTTTCTTCTGGGCTTAACTTTCATTGCTTTTAAGTCGCACTACATAGACTTTAATTCGGACCACCTGTGAATTCATCGCTCCGCATCTTTGCTGAAATCTCGATTATACATCGACTTATCAAACTATACATAAACAAATTGATTCCAACAATCAAAACGAATTTCTTCCTTTCAAACTCAATTTCTCCTCGTGTCAAGATTTGTTTAGCAACATTAACAAACAAAATGAATTGCTCTCTATGTCGAAGATTGTGTTTCAAATAACATTAACAAACAAAACGAATTACTCTCTATGTCAAGATTGTGTTTCGGAAGAATCCGTAATCTGTTATACAATTTCTTATTGATATTATAATTGATCTCTGATATTAAAGAATTACTTCACACTAAAAAAAATGTGTTTATCTTGACAGAGAGGATGCAGGGATATAAGCATCTGCAAACATAAAGAAGTATTCATAGGATCTGCGTTGCACTCAAATTGATATCGAACTATATAATTCAAGAATTCTAAAAAAAATAAAGTCTTATTCTAACAGAGACCACAGAAGTTCGATCGCCCTCAACTCGTACATAAATATCACACCAATAAAATTTCGAAGATAAAAGATCTCCGAGGATTGCCAGTATGATCCAATAATTCAGAACTTTGCAATCTTTATTAACTCCAATCCTTACAATAATTCCTCACGGCCAACTCCCGAATCTCCATTACAAAGATTCTAATTTATAGTTTTATTACAAAACAGAGACCTCCTCAATTTAGGGTCAGATTTCCTAAATTGAGACAAAAACCTACTTGCCCAATATCCTCCTAAAATCTATCAACTGCAGCTAGATATGCTCAACAAGCTCACACCTATTCAAACTACTTATCTCTAAATACTCTCCTAATTTATTACAAAAATAATAATATTAAATTGTTTAAGGAATTCACTTCTCTCATTAACATTGACTTTCACCCATCAGTGAATGAATTTTAACTCAGCTAGCCACAACATGTGAACAAGCTTTCACATTGATGGCTAGAATCTAATGCCCCTGCATCAGACTCCCAAGGACAAAATTCTTCATGGGCTCCTGTCCATGAGCTCCTTCACAGAACTACCCAGTTTCTGCAACATAGCTTCTGTCATCCATGTAGCATCTTCAATTAGCTGATCTTTCCACTTGATCAAATACTGTAAATACTCTCATCCTCTGGTTCTCTTAAACACCTTCTTGTCTAAGATCATCTCTGGTTGTAATGGCTGCGCTATAGGTAACTGTTTTACCCAATCAATCTGCTCTTTGTCTTCTGGTCTTTCCTCTGTGCCACCATCTTCATACCTGTACAAATCTGCAACATTAAATATTGGAGATATTCCAATATCAGATGGTAATTCAATTTCATAGGCATTAGCAAAAAAATTTCTCCGGATTCTGCATGGTCCTATCTTTTTAAACTCCAGCTTGTTATACTCTCTTTTTGGAAATATGTCTTTCCTCAAATGAGCCAAAACTAAATCATCAACTTCAAATTGAACTTCTCTTCTGTTCAAATCTGCTCTGCTTTTGTACTTGATACTGCTGTCTTGTAGTTGTTGCTTTACCTGCTCGTGAATTTCTTGAATCTCTGAAGCATATTCTTCACCTTCAGCGCTTCTCAATTCTGCTTTTCCCAAATTTCTCAATTCAGAAACTCCTCTTGGGTGCATCCCATAAACAATATGGAATGGACTCTGTCCTGTACTTCTGTTTGGTGAATCATTGTATGCATATTCTGCCTGTGGTAAGATATGATCCCATTTCTTAGGATGTTCTCCTGCAAGAATTCTCAAAATATTACCTAAACTTTTGTTTACTACCTCAGTCTGCCTATCAGTCTGAGGATGATAAGCTGAGCTGAAACTCAGATTAGTACTGATCTTTTTCCACAATGTCCTCCAAAAATGACCAACAAATCTGGTATCTCTATCAGAAACAATACTTTTAGGCAACCCATGTAATCTAACAATTTCTTTGAAAAACAAATTAGCAACGTGAGTAGCATCACTGGTTTTATAACATGGAATAAAATGTGCCATCTTTGAAAATCTGTCAACAACAATAAAAATTGTATCATTCCCTCTCTGTGTCTTACGCAGTCCTAAAACAAAATCCATACTTACCATATCCCAAGGTCTGTCTGGAATAGGCAATGGAATGTACAACCTTGCATTCTGGCTTCTAACTTTGGCACACTGACAAATTTTACAATTCTTCACATAATTTTCCACTTCAGATCTCATTTTTGGCCAATAATAAAAATGACTCAGTTGCTCATAAATTTTATCAGTACCAAAATGTCCAACAAGTCCACCCTTATGCTTCTCTCTGATGAGATTTTCTCTCATGGAACAATTTGGTATACATAATTGATTTCTCTTGAACAACAAACCTTCTTGCAAGAAATAATCCAACCACTGACTTCTATCAATCAAAACAGGATTCAAACATGCTTCAAATGCTTCCTTGAAATCCAAATCTGTTTTATACAATTCCTTAAGAAAATCAAAACCTACCACTTCAATTTGACTTTCTTGGACAAGAATGTTCTTCCTACTCAAGGCATCAGCTACCTTGTTTGCCTGGCCACTTATGTGTTTTAAAACAAAGTTGAAACTTTTAAGATATTGAACCCATTTAGCATGTTTTTTATTTAACTTAGGCTGCTGCATAATGTATTGCAAAGCATGATTATCTGAATATAGTACAAATTCTTTAGACATTAAATAATGTCTCCACTTTTTCAATGATTGTACTATTGCATAAAACTCTTTGTCATAAGAAGAGTATTTTCTCCTTGTGTCATTCAACTTCTCACTGAAATATGCTACAGGCCTATCTTCTTGACTTAAGATAGCTCCAATAGCTTCTCCACTGGCATCACACTTTACTTGAAATGTTTTAGTAAAATCAGGCAACACTAATACAGGTTTCTCTGTTATTTTCTGTTTTAAAAACTGAAAATTATTTTCAGCTTCAGCAGTCCACTTGAATGGTTGTTTGTCCTTCTTTATGGTTTCAATGATTGGTGCATTAATCTTGCTAAAATTCTTTATGAATTTTCTGTAAAAATGAGCAAGTCCATGGAAAATTCTTACCTCAAAGACACTTTTTGGTGAAGGCCACTCCACTATTGCTCTGACCTTTTCTGGATCCATCTTTAATCCTTCAGCAGAAACAACAAAACCCAGATACACCAGCTCTTCCTTCATGAATGAACACTTCTTCAGATTTATCAACAACTTCTCTTGATGTAATTTCTTCAAGACATAGTTAAGATGCCTTAAATGTTCTTCTTTTGTTTTGCTGTAAATTAGTATGTCATCCAGATATACTATTGCAAATTTACCAATAAATTCTCTTAACACTTCATTCATGAACCTCATAAAAGTATTGGGTGCATTTGATAAGCCAAAAGTCATTACCATCCACTCATACAATCCTTCATTTGTCTTAAAGGTTGTTTTCCATTCATCACCTTCCCTTATCCTAATCTGATGATACCCACTTTTCAAATCAAGTTTTGAAAAATATCTCGCTCCACTCAAACAGTCCATTAAATCTTCAATTCTGGGCAAAGGAAATCTATACCTGATTGTTATTTTGTTGATTGCTCTTGAATCGGTGCACATTCTCCAGCCTCCATCTTTCTTCGGGCTCAACATTGTAGGTACTGCACAAGGACTCAAACTTTCTCGAACCAAACCTTTGTCAACCAATTCCTGCACTTGCTTTCTGATTTCTTCATTTTCTGCTGGAGTCATTCTGTAAGCTGCTTTGTTTGGCAGATTTGATCCTGGAATCAAATCTATCTGATGGTTATTTTTTCTTACAGGTGGTAACTCATTAGGCAAATCATCCACAATTATATCACAATAATTGTCCAACATTTCTTGAATTTCAATTGGTAAATCAGAAATTTTTGTAGAAGTAAGTACTACTTTAGGCTTGCAAACTAAAGCAAAATTTACCTCTTCTTCTTCAATCTGCTGCAATTATTCCTTCCCACTCAGCAATAAAGCCTTTGGATCAAAATTTTTGCTTGATGCTTCTCCTTCTTCCATTGGCAACAATGTTTGATACATACCATCCTTGAAGAACTTGTAAGTATTTCGCTTACCATCATGCACTGCTCCTCTGTCATACTGCCAAGGTCTACCCAGCAGTATATGACACACATCCATAGGCATCACATCACACATTACCTTATCTTTGTAGCTGCCCATCTGCAACTCTATCTCACACTGTTCTTTCACAATCAGCTGATGGCCCTTCTGAAGCCATGACACCTTGTAGGGTGTTGGATGTTCCCTTGTCTTCAACTTCAATTTCTCTATCACCTCTGTAGAGACTAGATTTTCTGTGTTGCCACTATCAATGACTAGTTGACAGCATTTCCCTTGAACTTTGCATAAACTTCTGAACAAAGTTTTCCTCTGTGCTGGTTCAACAACTTCCTTTGCTTGCTTCAACAAAACTTTGTTAACAACTAAAGATTCTCCCTTCTCTGGCACAATTTCTCTCTTAGCTTCAGGCATCTTTGCGGCTTCTTCAGTCTGAGCAACAATTGCATTTCTTTGGCTTGTACCCACATTCTCTTTCTCTGGGCACTCAAAGGCTCTATGTCCCAATTTATTACATCAGTAACATCTTACCTCTCTTCCTCTGCTTCTGCCTCCTCTTCCTCTGTGGGACTTTCTTCTGCCACTTGCATCACCATCTGTCTGTGCATGCTGAGGTGAGCTGCTGCCAGCTCCATCCTTTGGTGCTGTAGATCTCCCTCTACCACCTTGACTTCCCTTTCCTCGGAAAGTACCTCTTCCTTTGGCAGACTGCTTTCTCAGCAGTTTCTCTTCAGCTATCAAGGCCATTTGATAAGCCTCTTCAACTGACTTAGGAGACAAAATACTGATTTCATCTTAGATCTCCAATCTGAGACCATTTACATACCTGGCAATCTTCTCTGCTGTGTCCTGGATTTGTCCAGCTCTTATGCTCACTTTGTAGAATTCTTCGGTGTACTCTTTCACAGTCATTAGTCTTTGTCTAAGATTCTGCATTTGTCTAAACAATGTAAGCTGATAATCACTAGGCAAGAATTTACCTTTCAGTTTGGCAACCATTTTGCTCCAACTTTTGATTGGTTGTTTTCCAGCTCTCCTTCTCTCTGCTTGCACTCCATCCCACCAAAGTGCTGCATGTCCCTTTAATCTTGTGACTGCAAATTTGACTCTCTTGTCTTCAGCCATATCTTCATAATCAAAGCATTTATTCATCTCATTGATCCAATCTATCAACTCTTCTGGATTCAATCCTCCTGCAAAAGTTGATACTTCAAGTCTAGGCTTGGATGTAGATCCTAAAACTGTCTTAAAGAATCTCATCTCAGGAGTAAGCTCAACATCTCCTCCTTCTTCTTCAGCTTCAGGTTCACTGACATCTTCAGGATCCCTTGGTTGTCCTACTTCAATTGTTTCCAATCTGGCTTGGATCTGCTGCATAGTCTCCAGTACTTCTGCATTAGCAACTGGCCTACCTCTTCTTCTACCAGCAGCACCTCTACCAATTCGGACAGCCATGCTAGATTCCTTCTTCTGACTCTGGGAAGTCTGCTCAATCTCTGGAAAATGCTTTGAACTTGGCTCTAATACCACTAATGATGGTGGTGATGGTGCAGGCGTTAAGGAGAGCCTTTCAAATTTATCAACTATGATTTCTAACTCTGGTTGAGTTGGATTCAATTCTTCACTTTCATTTTCATTCATCAAATTTGAAAATTTTGATTAATGAAATCTACCAAAATTCCACAATATGACCTTTGGCTTTAAATAAAGTGCTTCTAAATCATTTTAAAAGCTCTTTAAATTAATCTCTTATAACCCAATTTTCATTTCAAACAATACTGGCTCATACTTGAAGTTTCCAATGCGTTAAATTTCAAACGCTGTCTCATACCAGTCACAACACTGAACTGATAGAACTGCAATTTCTGAAACGCTGAACTTTAATATGCCAGAGCTCTGCGTTGTTGGCTGTAAAATTGCTTCTTCAAGGCTTAACTTTCTGATTGCTTTGAAGTCGAATTACACAGACTTTAATTCGATTCACCCAGAAATTCATCGCTCTGCATCAAAGCTTGAAATCGGCTTCTATACATCGACTTATCAAAATTATGCATAAACAGAAATTGATTCCAACAATCAAAACGAATTGCTTCCTTTCAAACATACTTCTCTCTATGCTGAAGATTTTGTTTCAGCAACATCATAGATTAACAAACAAAATGAATTGCTCTCTATGCTGAAGATTGTGTTTCAGCAACATCATAAATTCTTCATTGGTAGCTTTTATAGCCAGAATCACATTAATTCTTGCCAATCGAACCAGAACGCTTATACAATTTCTTATTGATATCAAAATTGATCTCTGATATTAAAGAATCACTTCACACTAAAAAAAATGTGTTTTATCTTAACAGAGAGGATGCAGGAATATAAGCATCTGCAAACATAAAGAAGTACTCATAGGATCTACGTTGCACTCAAATTGATATCGAACTGTATAATTCAAGAATTTAAAAAGAATCAAGTCTTCTTTTGACAGAGACCATAGAAGTTCGATCGCCCTCAACTCGTACAGAAATATCACACCAATAAAATTTTGAAGATAAAAGATCTCCGGGGATTGCCAGTATGATCCAATAATTCAAAACTTTGCAATCTTTATTAACTCCAATCCTTACAATAATTCCTCACGGCCAACTCCGAATTTCTCCATTACAAAGATTCTAATTTATAGTTTTATTACAAAACAGAGACCTCCTCAATTTAGGATCAGATTTCCTAAATGGAGACAAAATCCTACTTGCCCAATATCCTCCTAAAATCTATCAACTGCAGCTAGATATGCTCAACAGGTTCACACCTATTCAAACCACTTATCTCTAAATACTCTCCTAATTTATTACAAAAAATAATAATATTAAATTGTTTGAGGAATTAAATCCTCTCATTAAACATTTTACTTTCACCCATTAGTGAATGAATTTTAACTCAGCTAGCCACAACATGTGAACAAGCTACATTGGGCCATGGAATCTAATGCCCCCGCATCATATATGGAAATAGAGTGCTTGGAAAGATCGCTCAAGGAACCTGAAGGAGAAATGAAACTTAAGGAGATTATGGATGTTCAATTGAGGATAGAGAATCTCAAAGGAATGAACCTACAACAAAATGAAATTGATGGAGAAGAACAAGTTTCTTTTAAACTTGAAGAAGGAGCAGTGATGTTTGAATCATCAGTTGAGACAATTGAGCCTTATGATTTTGAAATTGACAATTTGTGTATTTTTTCAGATAATGTCAAGGCAGAGAGAGAGACTTTGAGTTTTGAGACTGTTAGATCTCATGAGGAAGCTCATACACAATTGGAGGAACATATTATTTTCCAGTATAATGCTAAATTTGAAAACAGAGGAATTTTGGCTCACAATGATGACCAAAAGCAAGAACAAGAAGAAAAGGATGCCAAGTACTCAAATTATATGCTTGAGGAAGTTGCGATGAAGATCAATGAGGATTTTATGAGTCATGTAGAAGACTTGGAACAGAAAAGAGATTTGATGACAAAATCATCAAACAAGACTATTAAATCTTATGATTTTAAAACTGAAAATTTGGGAGTGATTGCAAGTTTTGAAGATTTTGTAGGTGATAGATAGTCACTGGAAGTTGTCATAAAGATGAAGAAAGAAAGAGAAATGTACACAAACATTTCAAAGAAGCAAGATCAAAATTCTATTCTGATGAAGGATAAGGCTATGTTATCTGATGAAGATAGTCAATAAAAAGCACATGTACAGTTGGTTAGTGAATGGGAGAAAGAACTGGAATTACTGGAGAATTGGTTGAAAACACTAGTAGAGAAGAAAGAACCTGATGAAGACTGCAAATGATCTGCAGTAGTGGAAGAAAAAGTTACTACAATCAAGGAATTAAAAATCAATTTTCTTTTTGAAAGTAAATTTGCAGAACAACAATTGGATATTGCAGAGGGTAATATCTTCAAAGATATTCAGGAAGTTTGGGTGGCAACAATATCTACAACAGTATTTGGAGAAATCTCAAAAATGATAGCAGAAGTTGAAGAAAAAGAAGGCAACAAGATTTTTTAAACTCATACACAAGGGAAAGGACAACAACAACAAAATAATTTGAATATAGAAATAGAGAATTTCATGAAACTATCAAGAAATAAACACAAGGAAAGGAGCTATAGACAGAGAATCATGTGGATAAAAATTTGGATTGTAACAAACATTGAAGGAAAATCCAATGGAGTGTTGCAAACGAAGATATGGCAACCAGGAAAAGCAAGGAAAAACAAAAGGATACTTAAATAGTAGTTGAAAGAAGCAAGGAAGTCACTGAATAACAGAGTTTGGAATCCTGGAGGTAGCAATTAAGACTTGTGGCTATTGCATTATTACAGAAAAGAAACAGACCTCATAGACAGGAGTCTATGGAAACTTTTTCTACATGGGGATTCTGATTTAGGAGCATCCTGCTTAAATGTGATTGGTTATTTGGGAGACTTAGGAGGTCTTATGTTTTCAAGGGATTTCGTTCACTAAGTGTAATTTTAATGTTTTGAGTGATTTAGAATAGGATTTAATTAATATTGTGAACATAATTGTGAATGTTCTCGAATGTTGAAAAACATGAGAGAATTAGGATAATTAAGAACTCATAGGGATTGAGAGATTTGAGAAATTATTGAAAATCCTAGAATTAGAATTGGTTTCATGAATTTATGGATTAGAGAGGATCCTTAGGGAGAAAGATGAGATTTTAGGACTTAGAGGATTCTTAGGATTTTGTTGAGAAAGTTGTGGATCTAAACCAAAATTGGTTGTAGAGTCCATTTTTATAAATTGTAAACCTCGAAGGCATAAAAATATATATAGGCATAGATCGAGAGGAAGGATTGAATAGATAGAATCGAAAGATAGATAGAGATAGGGAGCTGCATAATTGAGGTAATCAAACCGAAAGGGTCAAGGCTCTGTAAATTTTATGAATAATATATTTTAGTTCGGTGTGCAATCACGGTTCTGGTATTGAGTTGGGTTTGAAATCCTTTGAAAATTCAAATCTATATATATTGGTGGTGCTTTTCTGTTTTGAGTTAAATTTGGGCATATTCTCTTTTATGTGTTATTTAGAATCATTAGCCAAAATGATTGTATGAGGTTTTGATTCAACCTGAAGAAATTATGAAGTTAACCTTCATTGCAAATCCATGTTTTAATTGTTTTTGGAAACCGAGTTTGTTGGAACTGAGAGTCGAAGGCATAGCACAATCATGGTGGAATCATACGAGGAACCCACAATGAGAGGAACATTCTCTATCTCTATGTTTTAATCAGAACGATTAATGGTTGAGGGTTTCGAGTAAATCCAAAGACATCAATGTTTGATCTCTTTCATAAGCGGATGTAATTTGTGTTGGTTCCGGACTATCTGTTTTGGTAATAATTTGTGTTGGCTCTGGGATTATTTTATTTGGAAACCATATTCTAGTTGGAACAGTCAATCGGTTGATGCGGTGGAATGTAATTGAGTGAAGACAAACAGAATTAGATGCTTCGAACCTTATTCTGTTTGGAACCAGGAGTTCGGTGAATGAGGAACCATGAATCGATGGTGCAGTGGAACGTTGAAAATGGTTTTGCAAAACAACAAGAGGTTTTCGCATGGAATATAAATGGTATGCAATATTTGTTGAAGGGATGTGAAATAAAGTGGAGGTGCCATGTCGCATTTAAAAACCTTTCATTTCATGAGTTATAGTGTAGTGGAGTGTCATACTCGTCGGAGTGCGATAGTCGTCAGATGAATGGACGCAGATAGATCGCCAGCAAAGGTGAATTGAGCATAGACTGTGGGCTGGATTTATTGGCATCATATTTTAAACCAAAGTCACACCCAAGGTAAATATTTCTTGTCGAAATATACTATTTGGGTCGGTAATTATATTTGTATAAAGGAAATAGTCCAATTAAGGGCTATATCAGCAAATGAGAAAGTTTGATTTTGGGGAAAATATATACACATGCATTTTAATATGCATACTGTGAGTTTACACATCATAGGCTGCATCACTAAACCTTGACCTTTAATGAGTTTGGTGGGCTTAATTTATATGTCATATTCCAAAATGGTGGCAAACCATTTGCCTCTTTTACCATCAGGCCCATTCTAAGTTAGAATGTCCTTGACAACTGAATTTGGAACATAAGCAATGATATGTGAATACATGATGTACACTCTAAAGTCTTTGATAGCCTTCATTAAAGCTAGTGCCTTCTTTTCCATTATGTTATACTTTAAAGTGGCATCTCTAAGTGATCTGCTGAAAAAAACAATGGGCTGCTCATAGCCTTGATCATTCTTCTGTAGTAAGACTGCAGCAATAGTATGTTCTGAAGCAAAAGAAAAAATAATGAAATCTTTTTTGAAATCAGGACTTATTAGGACTGGTGTTCTTGTTAAGGCTTGTTTGATTGATTCAAATGATTGTTTGGCCTCCACGGTCCATTTAAGTACTGAGTCTTTTTTCAACGTGTTATTGAGTTCTCTAATTATTTCTGCTAAGTTTGAAATGAATCTTCTGAGAAAATTGATTTTACCTAAGAAAGCCTACAATTCTTTAATATTCCTAGGATGGATTATGTTCATAATGGCCTCTATTCTAGCTGGGTCTTTCCTAATTCCCTCTTTTGATATAATTGCCCTAATATTTTTCCTTCTTCAAGTCCAAAAAGAGTCTTTTTAGGATTTAAAGAAATGCCAAATTTCCTGCATTTGATAAACACTTGTCTTAGGTGATCTAGATGTTCATTATCAATTTTTGAAAATATAGTTATATCATCTAGATAGATCACAAGAAAATCATGAATTTATTTAGAAAAAGCTATATCCGTAGCTCTCTGAAAATTGGCTCTTGCATTCATTAATCCAAAAGGAATTTTCACATACATGAAAGTACCCCAAGGAGTAGTAAATGCAATCTTTGGTTGGTCTTCTGGCGGAAATAAAATCTAGTTATATCTGGAGAATCCATCATGTAATGAAATCTTGGAAGAACCAACCACACTCTGTAAAATTTGATCCATATTGGGGAGAGCGTAGTTATCTTTTAAGGACACTTTATTTAAATTTCGGAATCAACACACAGTCTGATATCCCCTATCTTCTTCCTAGTGGGAACTAGGTTTGAAACCCAATCAGAATATCTGATAGGTGCAATTATCTGGGCTTTTTACATTCTCTTAAACTATTTTTCAATTAAAGACATTAAAACTGGATTGATTCTTCTAAGGTTTTGTTTGAAAGGTTTTTGATCTTCTTTTATAGGTATTTTGTGTTGTATTATGCTAGTGTCATAAGATTTTAAGTCATCATAACTCCATGCAAATACATCCTGAAATTCCTTAAACAGAGCTATGTATTTCAATTTTTCTTCTTGAGGTAAGGCTTTTGAAAGTTTGATTAGTTTAGGCCTTTGTTCTATTCCTATATGTCATTCTTCTATATCAGATCTTAATGGTTCCATCTTTGGTTTTCTTGCAACGTCATTTGAATAAAAAAGATATTCTCAAGGGGCTAATCCATTAGGTAAAAAGTTGTTTTTAAGGTTTAAAATATCAAAATCATCATCTGTTAATTCTTCAATCTCTACCTTTTCTAAATTATCTATTTCTACTTGAGTGAATTTAGTGGGTTTAGTGAAATCTAAGTTATATACATTTATCTCACTATCTATTTTATCATCTACTGTACAGTCTGTGTCTGTATTACAATTCTGAAATTCTCCTTTAGCATTCATGAAATGATAGATTTGTTCATCCTGCGAATTTTTTTTCCAATATTTTAGATTATCTAGTATTGTAGGCCTGTATTTAACTTCTACTGTATATTTATGATTTGGTTGAAAAGGCAGATTACATGTACTAGAAAGAGTTTCTAAACTGTGAGCTTGTATGTTTTGTTTTCTAGGAATTGCTACAAAGTCACACTCAAGCAATTCTTTCATTAGATCTAAAATTGTTTCTATATATTGGCTTAATATAGGATTATACACAGAATATTCTACTCTAATCTATTTTACAATTAAATCAGAGTCTCCCATTATAGAAATCCTTTTTCCTCCTAAATTTCTAACAATCTGCAATCCTAAAATCAGAGCTTCATATTCAGCCATGTTGTTTGTACATTTGAAATTTAATCTAAGGGCATGACCTTCTGCATGATTGTTTTCCATGTTGTGTATCCAAACTCCTACTCCTGCTCGTAATTTATTTGTTGATCCATCAAAATCTAGATGCCAAATTGATTCATGAAATATGTTTTCACTGTCTGGGTATTTCTCTTTCTGTTTTAATTTAGTGTTGTTCTCTATGCCATTTTCAAAATTACATAACATGAAGGAGTCCATATCAGTAGGTGTAGAATAAATAGGATAGTTTCGAGGTATTTCTACATTACTAACCATGTACTTCATTACTATCTCTCTGTAAAGTTTCTTGGGTTGGCCAAAAACTGATATTGTTGCATAAGACATGTCTAGTTGTAGAGATCCCTACAGTTTAGCTCCCCATGAGCAAGATAAAAACATTCCATACTTAGGAGAGATGTCAGCTACTACAATATCGATGACTATGTTTTTTCTAGGGTACTGAACTAAAGTAACACATAAATCTTTGACTAAGCCAAGCATTTCACTTTACTGGAATCAAATGAGAAGAGATCTTTATAAGGTCTAGTGATGTCTAAATTCAAGGTTTCCATTATTGCTTTTGGCATTAAATTATGTGAGGCACCTGAATCTAGCATTGCATTATGTAAAATCTAATCATGAATAGTCAAGTTAATGTAGAAAGGAGGAACTCCTCCCTTTTGGTGTTTTACATTAACTTTAGGACTAAATATTAGTTCTGGTTGGCCATCATTTAAATTTATAGAGTCTTCTCCATCATTCATATTTAAAGTCTCAGTGATACGTGATTTTTATAGATCATGTTTAACCAATTATGTTAAAGGAATTGGTATATTCAATTTGGCAATTTCAGCTTGGATGTTGAATGGTGCTTGTGATTTTCCTAACTGAATTATTTCTTCTTTTGTAACTGCAGTTTGGGTATGTTTATCTTCTTTTTCTACAGTTGGTCTTTCATTTTCTGTTTTTTTTTTCGACTGTTTTATTGCTTTTAATTTTCTTTTCAGGGACAGTTTGAGATGCAGTGGAAGTTTTGGCATGTTTTGAGGTTTCAGCAACTGTTTTGGTAGCAACTATTTTAGGATCTGCTGATTTTGGATCAGCAACAGATGTTTTTGGATCTAAAATTTTTGTTTTAGTAGAAGTTGTTGTCTTAGCAGCAGCAGATTTTTGAGGATCAGCTGAAGTTTGAACATCAATATCTGTAATGTCAACAATTTTAGGACTGGGTGTAATTTTGGGACTTGAAATTTTCTGTTTTGAACTAGAGTTTTGTTGGGTTTCCCTAAGAAGAATTTGCATAATTTTAGTTGTAGGAGCCTCTACTGTTTTCTTTGTTTGATTTTGGGCAGTGATTTTAATAGGGGCTTCTACATTTTTCTTACTCCTAAGGTTATATTTCTTATGAACTTCATTAGTTTCAAACTCATAACCTTGATTGTAATCAAAAGACTCGCCAGAATCTAATTGTAGCTGTTGTAATTCATATGACTCCTGTTCTTATTGTGTAAAAAAAATGGTGTTATCATCATTAATTCCCATTAGATTGATATGAGTGTATTCATAATTTTCATTTTGGTGAAAAATTTTAGCATAGTTCTCTTGGAAAGGTGGTCTTATTGTTTGATTAGGTGTTGATTCTCTAGATTTACCAGTGTTGGTGTTTTGCATGAAATTGGGATTTCTTATTTGAGGTCCTTGTTGTTGGTTATCCCACTGTGGCTTCCTTTCCATGTCATCTAACCTATCCATAAATATTTCTAATGTTTTTACTAAGTTATCAATTTTCAAATCTAAGGTTGATGTTTCCTCTTTTATTGTCACTCTTCTTTCGTTTCTTAATCTAGATTTCTTGGCTAACAAGTTTGCCTCTACACTTACAGAATTACTTTGCATCTACTCTAAGGTTTCTGGGTTTCTCTCTCTCATTTGTTAAGCCATATCTATATCAAATCCATCAGGGCATTCGATAAGGAAAAAGTATGGAGGAGGTTTAACGTTAGCAGGGATTGCATTTTAAATACTGTTATATCTTATACAATTATCTTGAACTATTTCATTTGGTGCTCTTTTTATGTTTTCAAATTCAGGAAATTTTTTTAATGGATTCATCTTTTTCTCCCATATATTAAGAAACATCCTATGGAATGTAGCTAAATCAACAATACTACCAGCAGGAAAACCTTTAAACTACTTCTTCACATCACCAGCTAAAGTTTCATAAAAAAGTCTTATTTGAACATCAACATCATCTATTTCATGCAATTCAAAGTATTCTGACATTTTATTAACATGTTGTTGTGCAGTGTAGTGAGTTGTTCCATCAAATTGAGCGATTTTTCTTTGGTAGTCTTGGGGCATGGAATTTAGAGGGGCTTGTAGGACCAATGGGGCATATCTGGTAGCCATGGCTTGGATTCTAGCTTGGCTAGGAGGTAAGTTTGAAGTACTTGGTGATGAATATGAAATACTTGTAGATGAGCTTGAATTACTTGCTAATGAGGTAAGAACACTTGAGGATGTAGTTGGGATGCTAGAAGATGTGCTGGGAAATGTGGTTGAAGTACTTGAAAATGTAGCAGCAGTGCTAGAGGATGAACTTGCAGTATTTTGGGATGGATATAAAACTCTAGGTTGAAGTGGAAGGTTAGGAAAGAAGGATTTTGTGGACTGAAGTGTGGTGGAAATAATAGATGAGGTGGTAGTAAATAAGGATGAACCTACAGATTCTAAATGACTGGTATCTAAATGGCTGGTAGAAGGCTTAGGGGAATAGGCTGATAAATCAGTCAATTCAACTGAATGTTGTAAATAAGCTTCATCAATTTCCTTAACCAAATATGCAGCTATAGCATCAAGTTTATCATAAACTTCTAAGAATTTTTCATCTAAATCTAGTGAAGCAATTTCCTTCTTACTTTCAATGAATGAAATGAAATCGAGATCTATTACACTATTGTGTATGTCGCTTTTTGATTTAGTTCTAAACAAAGATTGCTTAAATGCTAAATCAAATTCAATGTCTTGTAAACTTGATAATTTATTTGGAAGAGAATTTGGCTTGATCAATGAATTCTTATTACCTAAACTTTCTACTTTTTTGCTTTTCTTTACAATTCTGTCAGGATTATCTACTATGACAGCAGGTTCTGGATCTGGATTGGACCTGGTATAGTAGACTCTTCTGGAAGCCAGAATTACATTTTTTTATGGAAAATTTACTAACAACTCTTCAAAACAATCTTAAGGTGAAAATATAAGTAAAAATATTTCCTTTAAGATCTATTTTAAACACTGAGGATGGGTTAGTTACCCAGTATGGTCGCCAATATTTTATCTCTCCAATAATTCTCAAGAGTTGTTATTATTTTTTGTGTTTAAAGAGTATTAGAGGTAACCAAAAGCCTACTTTTAAGCCTTAGGATCTAGCCTTCCTAATGCTTAGAGAGGGCTCTCTCTATATGATTTATCTTTGTTGATTGTATTTGATTTTAGGCTAGTTATGTAGGGTAAGTTGGTTTTGGATTTTCATTTGGTTTGGTGGTGAAATCACTTACTCAGATGGATAGATGTAGGTCTATATTCCATTGGGCTAATGGATTCAATGTGTTAAGCAGTCATATCAGGATCAAGGTCTAAAGGGAAATGTTTACAGGGCAAGATAGTTGAGTTACTTCATATCTTCAAGGTTGATGGTGAAAATGGTTTTAATTGGGGTAAGAGAGCAGTTAAAGGTTCTCAGATCTGGATAATGAATGAAAAGGAAGAGGTAAATCGAAATAAGGGAGCAATAAAGAATTCATTTATTTGGATATCAGAAGAAAAACGTATAAATGATAAACAGTTCAAAACATAGTGCTTTTAACATATTCTGAAATAATATTCCTGATGAATTAATTAGATTTAAGAAAACATATGAGCATGTGAAAAACATAATAATTTAACAAAGAACAGGTGACAATACTTCACTAAAGTGGCCCAACAAATGAATCCTGTAATATGATGCTTTATTTCTTTAATCCAGTTTGCTGACTTGAAATTGGTACAGTCACCCTTAGGTTCATAATAGTACAACTATAGAAATGTTCAGAAATTCATCCACACTCAATACTTCCAAATGAGAAGTATTTATACAAAAATTCTTTACAAAATATCCTAAAAAAAACTTAGGGATTATTCATGGAAAAAGAAATATCTTTATGCAAGAAGATAGTGACAACTTTCTAACTAATGCTAGTTGTCCCTGTTTTTATTGAAATTACTGTTTGCCGTCTTCAATTTGTTGTTGTTTTCTCTCTTTTTTGTTGCTCAACAAGGGCTGCAGTTAGGCAGTGGAGTGTCTTCTGAGTTGGTAGATTTATCTCTGCTTGGTAATTTATGATTTGACTTTATCTATGACTGTAAACTGACATACTTTAAATTGTCTGATACTCTTTAAACTCTGGTTTTCTCTTCTTTACTTTTTATCATTCATTGTCATGTTTTCACAGTAAACTGTGACTGCCCTGTTTTATCTTTACTGCTATGTTTATAATGAAAACTGATTTCACAATAAATCAGTAATCTTTTCCCAAAAAGAAATTTGATGATTTCAAGAGCTTCTTCAAGTTTCTTTCCAAGCTCTTCTTTTATCTTTTGAATAGCTTCTCTTGCTGATTTGACCAAGTATTTCTCTTCATATATAACCTATATTGACGGCCAAATATCATTTACTGCTTCAATGATATTGGTCCATAGCTGTTGTCTGACTTGTGCCATGGGTTCTTTTAATGTTAGATCTTTTTCTAACTTCTTCAATTGCTCATTCAACCTGTTTTCCCTTTGTTCTTCATTCTTATGCATTAATTTAGAAAGTTTCTTTTCATCTTCAATAATTTTAAGCTGTTCTTTAAGTATGTTAATCTCATTGGTCTAAATAGACATGTCTTGCATAGATTTTACTAACTTGCTTGCTTCATCTGTATGTTGTGTTGCTGTGGTTGAAGACTCTGTTGCAGAAGTTGTTGATGAAGAGACTGGAAGTGTTGTAGCCATTGGAACTGTAGGAACTAATGATTCTGCCAATGTGGAAGGGACATCTATTGTGACGACAGGAATAATTGTGGCTGGAACTTCTGCTTCTCTATCATTTTTCTCTTGGACTAACTTGTCCATTTCATTCTCCATTTCTCTTATCTGGGCAGTCAACTGTAGAATGAGACTCATCATCTCATATTTTTGATTTGTATCCTATAGTACTTCTTTTTCTTAAGGGTGTTTTGTAGGAGGCAGCTTGAGTTTCTTCTTTAATGAAACAATGTTTGCATTTTTCTTTTTTATCAATTCATCCGCAACTTTTACATTACTAGGATCAAATCCTACTTCAATTACTAAATCTTCCAAAGATTTAATTCTATTGTATTTTGTCTGTGAGGATGATTTTTCTAATCTGAGTTGATCTCTGATGTTTTCAAGAGTGTTTTGAAGCTTCTGCACACTCATTTCCTTGTTTGTAATTGTTGAGTAAAGCATTTCACCAACCTATTTGTGAAATTCAACCTGATCAATGGGATTAAGGTCATTTGCTTGAACTTCATATGAGGAATTTTTGTAATCTGTTGGTGTTTTAGGATGCTTGACTTTAGGTTGCTGGAAAGTCATCTTCATTTTACTTGTTTTATAGTCAAAAGCAGAAAGAAATCTGCTTTGGTCACTGGGTGCCTGCTTCCGATACTGATTGTATGTATTAGTCTTCAATGCTTCATTTTTCATCTTTATCTCCCTGTATTTCTGCATGATATCTATCTCCTTCTCTACTGGTTTGCTGGAGGAGGACATGTCAACACTGTGTTGCTTCTAAATAAGCTGAGTGTGTGAAGTGGAAGGTTGTTATTCTTCTTCAATCATTGTAGGAGGTGCATTATCCTTTGTTGTTGTTTTTGTATCAACCACTTCTATTATTTCTACTCCTTAATTGACAAGATTTAAATTAGGTTTCTTCCTGTACATCAATTTAAATTTAGTTTCAGTAGTTTTCTTTGCAGTGTATGATCCTTCCTCTCTATTTCTCTTTGAATTCATGTTTTCTTGGGCTAGAGTTTGCAAAGTTTGGCTAGTATCACCTTGCTTCTTTGCCTCTACCAATGTATTCTCTAACCATTCAAATTGATTGGATAATTTCTCTATGTCTGGTTTCTTTTCATGTACATAGGGAGTGAGTTTGCATTTAACTCTCAGTTTACTTATCACTCCAATAGGATCATAATACCGCATAAAAATGTGACTGAACTTGAATCCCTGGAAATGTTTTTCAGCCTCTGGACCTGCATCTCTATTGGTACAGATAAAAGGGCCAACCTGATTTTTCAATTTGAACTGTGTCTTATTCTTTACTGCCAAGAAATTAATTGCATCTGAATTAAGAATCTGACCTATGTAAGTAAAGGAAAATAACCTCATAGGGAGGTATTTGTGCAGTTTATATGGAACAAGACTTGATCCATATAATCTTATCTAAGTATGGTTTTGGTACAAGTACCAATCACATGTCCTATTATGCTCTGACAACTGTAGGACCTTCTTAGTCCATTCCCTAATTCTAGGCTGCCTGCTATTGTTCAGCAAATTGACCATAGGATGAATGAAGGAATATATAAAATTTGTATAGGTGGACTGTGATGAATCTTTTCTAATAAGAGGAGTCCAAAATATGATTGATTGTGGGTTTCCTTAAACATTAATATTTTGAAGTTTTATAGCAAATTTCTCAGACTGAAAGTATAAAAACATATGGAATAGGAATGAGGAATACTTGAAAACACCTTCAGAAAGCATTTTGACCAACCGTTCATGAATATTGTCAGCAAGGTATTGGGAAAAATTAAAAATGGTCGCAGGAGGCTAACCAGGTGTGAAATTAGATAAAAAACCTAGTACTGCAACATCAACATGCTCATTTTAAAAATATCCAAGAATAAAAGAAAACATGGAAATGATATGTCTTGTCCTTTCAGAAAATTTTGCAGAAGGGTATGGAGGATTTATCTTGGGAATTTCTACAGAAGAAGGCATGAAAGTTTGGAATATCTAGAACCTCTTGGGGAAGTCCAGATTCAGGTATAATTGTGTGAGAGCCTCAATGGACAAAGGAACTTCATCTGGTCTGGATTGGATCTGAAGCATTTTATTGATTGACTCAACAGTAATGGTAAAAATAATTTCTTTTTCAGAGTTTATTATGGCTCTCTAATTAGGGAAATAGCAAGATTGACATAGTCTGATCACTTCTTGGTATTGGAAAGTCTGTGGGACAACATATTTTGGAAAATTAGACTCCCAAATAAAAACTTCATTAGCATGATCTATGGGTTTTTCATGGCTCAAGCAGTGGAGCTCAAGAAGGTAAATTCTATGGCTGTGTCATTAATCTTGAAATATTTATCAGCCAGGGGAGTGTGTTCTACATCTACAATAGGTGGTTGTAGAGGATTGAAAACTACTACTACTTTGGAAGCCATTGTTCTGTTATGTTTAATCAATTTTATTAATCTTTTGACTTAGAAACAACTGATTTAGGCTTTTAGGAGCACCTCTAACAAATTATAACAGTTTGCAGAATAATTTAAGAAGCCAATTGGTCAATTTATTAGTCTCTGTAGTCAAAACAGTCTCAGGTCTTGAGAATCCTATGAAATTAGGTCCAGGGTTTATAGAAAAAGGATTTAGGAAGCAAGAGGGATTTCTTTAGGTCTGCGGATGGTTTCTAAAGGATTTAATTAATAAAACTATATTTTCTGTGACTAAAAGTAATCTTCGGACCTCAGATTTCTATAAAAGGGGGCTTGAGGGTTGTATGAAAGATTTCAAAGGAATAAAATTTTCCCTTTAGTCTACAAAGGCTTTTATTTTACTTCAACTACTAATTACTTTTCTCTTTATATCAATAAACAGGCTTTTATTTGAAGAATACCTGGGAAACATGAATATTTTGCTTTGCAAAAGGGTTTTGGGGTTGCAGAAGGCTTCTCTGAGGCTTCATATGTCTTTAATAGTGCGCTGGATGACTTCTACACAGTTGTAGCGGAGAATTGATTAAATTATGTTTGAATTTCGCTTAAAAACAGAGTTGGCAACAATTGTTTCAGTCTGAATAGCTCTTTCTGTGAAAAATTAGAACAAAAATGGTGTAAAAGGATGTAAATGAGCGGCTATATGCATTTTTTATCAAACAATGATTACATTTAATGCGCGGGTTTATTTGAATTGAAAGAGAAGTTTGTACAATGGGCAGGAGGAAAACTGCTCAGTGGTTTTTGCAAGAGCCAAAGGTGGTTGGTAGTATAGTTTTGATTGATGCAATCGAATAAAAAGCCAACACGTAGCCTGGAGGAGAGTCTCACAAACCACACTTTTTGCAAGGTCTAGGGTATGTTAACACTCGGGTTATGAGATGTGCGACAACATTTGATAGTTGTTATATCTGGCAGGTAATGATCTGACGATAGAATAATGCAATGGAGTCACGGGTTTTAAAAGGCGTGGGGCCTGGGATTTATGATACAATGGGCTAATATGCATATAAACTATGTGGCAGGGTTATATTGTATATAGTCGAGATTATAGCCAATGGGGTTAAGGGAAGTGTAACATTATAATAGGCGGGGATAATACATAGTGGGGTCAAAAAATATATAACATGTGGGGAATTAAACCATAAGTTATATTAAAAATAACGGGTTGGGACTTATATAATAAGGATTTAATATATATGGGATAAAAGGTATAATGGGATTTAATACATTATGTTAATATGCTAATAATGAAATGTAATTGCGGGATGTTAAATACACTAAGTATAGTGTTAAAACTGATATCGGAGATAGATAATTTCAGAGTGGGTCCCGACATAAAGATTTAATCATTTAAACTTAGGACAAAAGTATTTTTATGGGTTTTTTGGTGTATTTTTGAATAAATGGGAATTAGTAAAAGTATTATTTTACTTTTCCAAGGATAAATGTGCATTTTAACTTAGGAAAAGGGACTTTTGAAAAGCGGAAAAAAGTGAAATAAGGGGAAAGAGTAAAAATGAAGGGGATGGGGTATTTTTACAAGGGAATTATTTTTAAAGGAAGTTAGTAAATTAAATGACCAATTTTTTTGTTATCACTGCCTTGTGAAAACTGCTTCTACCTACCCATCTGCTACCCTAACATTTTTCTTCATTTACATGGGTGCATTTGAGCTTGCAGACCCTTTATTAATTTTTCTTTTAAACAACAAACTAACTAATTATATCCTTATTTATTCCAAGGGCTCAGATTAAACTATTGAGCTCCTTATTATTCTCTACCTAACTACTGATCTGCCGAGATTAAAATTTTTGGCTAGATCTTTATTCTCTATCTAACAGAGTGAAATTTAAAGCATGAAAGGCCAAGATTAAGTTGTTTAGCCTTCATGGATTGTGGCATTTTTAGCAAGTTACACACAAACTTTATTTTGCAGTAAAAGTAAATAGTAGTGGCATTTGAATTTGCATCACTTTCATGTTTTTTTTTATCTCTTTTTCGTGTGGGGTTCATTTTCATATTCTTTTTTATCTTTTTTCTTTCAAGTCCTTTGATTTTTCTTTTAAGACTTTTACCCTCTTTACATTTTTTATTTTTCTAATATGGGAAAACAATTTTGCAGAAAGCAAAGTATGTACATATTACAAGACTAATCATAGTTAATTCTAAATTATGAATCCTATTATTATAGGACCCTAACAAGTTACGCGACTGAGGAGGATCGTTTAATGTTATAGGCATGGTCGAGACACAACATGTGATCGACAATCCGCAAGCAATGACACATTATTTGATGATCGTTCACCTCACGTCGCGCCAGATGAGTAGCCTCCACTAGCATCGAGCATCAATCATCATGGAGAGTAGGCTGGACCATCGACCACGTCCAGTCAGCAGCCTGCAGCATCCAGCAGTACTCGTGATCATGAGTAGGCTGGACCATCGACCATATCGAGTCATCACGATGAGCAGTTGACATGTAATCCAAAACAACAGGCATGTGATGATCAACATGTAACTGATCTTGTTGAGGCTGCACCATCTACTAAGCAAGCCTCGACTAGTACTACTATTGATGATGTACCACCAGCTGATCCATGACATTTATATTACAGTTGTATATTTTTTACATTATTCAGTTATATATATATATATATATATATATATATATATATATATATATATATATATATATATATAGTCCATGTATTTTATGTTCATGTTGCAGTTGTACTTAATTTACATGTTGGTGATAATCATGATGTGTATATTGTCAGGTCATGTTAGATATGTTCATTTAATGTGCAACTTGCAGATAGATGTGTATGTGATAACAATTATTTTACATCGGATGTATATTTGATGTTTGTGTTGTGATGATGTTATATAATGTTAATTTTATTTTGTTAGATGATCATGATCACGATGATGTTAGCGAATTTGAATGTGTTTTTTAGTCAAATGTAATGCTTGTATGATGGTTATCATGAACATGATGTTTATTAATTAATTTAATATTAAATGATCATGATATTGTAAAATTGTAATATTTGTAATACTAATTGTATGTAAAATTCTAAAATTGTAATTGTATGTAAAATATTTATAAAATTTTAATTGTAATTGTAATATTTAAATTATTTTGAAATGATTGTAATTATACTTTTAATTGTAATTGTAAATATGTAAAATTGTAAAATTGTAATTGTAATGGTATATATGTAAATTTGTAAAATTGTAATTGTAATTGTAAATTTTAAATTTGTCAAATTGTAATTGTATATATGTAAAATTCTAAAACTGTAATTGTAATTGTAATTGTACGTGAAATTGTAAAATTCTAATTCTAATTCTAGGTAAAATAATTGTAAAATTTTAACTGTATTACTGTGAATTGATTGTAATTGTAAAATTGTAATTGATATTGTAATTGTATGCAAAATTCTAAAATTGTAATTGTAATTGTATGTGAACTTGTAAAATTGTAATTGTAATTTTAGTTGTAATTGTATGTAAAATATTTGTAAAATATTAATTGTATTAATGTGAAATGATTTTATTAAATTTTTAAAATTTATAAATTTGTAAAATTTTAAATAAATGTAAAATAAAAAATCTAGAATAATATGAATTATTGTAACATAATAAAGTTTGGAAAACAATGCAAATAAATTAATGTCCTTTAGAATTATCATTATTTTATTATGATCTTCATACAAAAAAAGAACTTTATACAGTACGCCATTGTTTTTGAGATCAACATAATTGCAAACTATCAAGTGAAATATTGATTTTAACATTAACACAATGCAAATTATCAGTTAATTCAAAATACATATTATAATGTTTCGAAAAACCCATCTTAAAAAGTATAAATATTGCTAAAATAACACATGTACCATATCACTCTCAGTTCTCATGATCACCCTCATTATCTTCCAGCTCACATGGCATGATAACACTATTGTTCTCAAAAATATGTTTTGATCTAGGGTCACGTCTCAATACGAACAACCAATCCCTATCGAACACATCTGGGTTAAAAAACACCTAGTTGCAGTGTTTGGGGAAAACATAGGGCTCCTTAGCTTCATCCCACATCTTTCTAGAGTTGATACACTATCACGATCTTCCTTTAAATTATTCTGATAAGAGGTGTCCCACCACTTCCACCTAAAAATAACACATTGGAAAGAAGAGAAATCCACTTCAATGATCTCTTGTATCTTTCCGGCGTAACCTAACGTCCCTCGTACTAGGTTTTGATCACAGTGGCTAGATCGACTAGATTGATGTAACTTGACTTCCACTCCACAATCTTGTGTGATGTTTCTAGCATCGGCATTTTCTGTGCGAAAATGGTGTCCATATGCCCACATAGATGGGAACAAATGCACATAATTGTTGGGAAAATCACCCTAGAGGTTCGTTGGGTTACAACCTCCACAGAGCAGGGGCATGCTACTTAAGAAGGACTCACACAACCATGCATGTTCAGAAAAAACCAAATAGAGTAGATCGAGGAAGTTACCCATAGGTCCTACGGTTGAAGCAGATCCCGCAGGGTCCAAACCCCCAACAACCGTCCTTCCTTCTTAACCTGAAAGACAAGAAGAAACAAGCACTAAGAACTGGTTGTACAACATATATCTACTCTAAATGTTAGTGAAATCCGTATAAAACATCAGATAAATCATAATGAATGCTTAAATAAAAATTTTCTCATATATGTAAGCAGACACTAACACGTATATTTTGGGAACAAGATGGTACTTCTGTATTATAAATAGCATGTACAAAAGTAACGAGTGGAGAGATCCTTCCATGATCTTTGAAGCGGACAGATCGTCTGGATCCATCCCGCCCTTGCCTCGCTAGGATAATTTTAAGACTTGTGCACACGAGATGACATATAAATGGATGAACATCTCCAGGAAACAAGGGTTTCCTGTAAAAATCTGGGAAAGTGCAGGAGGCACGGGAAATCAGACTTGAATTGGGATTCCAACAGAGTATAATGTCTATAAATTTCTCTCTCCCTTAGGCCATGCAAATGAGGGGCTTTTATACTCCCTCAAAGTAGTTTCAATCAGTTGGAAACAGTTGGCCACGTGCTGGGGTGGTTGAACTACTGGAGTAACCATCAACCCAGCCCGAAAATAGGGAATTTTTATATATTTTTTAATAATTTTAATGGCATACGCGGAAAACTCTGTATGGACTCGCGTATACACGCGGAAAAAGCTAGGCATAACCGCGTATGGGGATTTTTACATTGTTTTTAAGTGAATTTGTCCAAGTCTGTAGGAATGGGTGCCCAAAACCATCAAAGCCATCATGAATCATATGAAGGTGAGAAATGATGCTATAACAAATGCCCCCCTAATATATGAGGTCGGAAGGGGTACATGATGGCTGAAATGTATTATGCACATAGAAAGAACTTCGCAAGGACAAGAGAGGACTTCACCAGATTTCAGCCTACCAAAAACCAATGAAAGAAAACAGAGAGTCAACTCATGCTGAGGCGGGCATACCCATGCTCAGTCAAAAATACATCATATAGAAATTAGTGAATAGATCCAACATGTATACAAGTATAGCTGAACTGAAAGTACACAATGAATCATCTGAGCATGGCCCAAAAATGTAAGTCTGAATCAATGTCCAAGTATCACATATAGAAAGCCGATCAAGGATGGTGCAACTGGATGTCTGATCATATAAGTAACTGAATCTCCAAGTACCGAATCATAAGAGGTGGAACAAACGGTACAATCACGCAACTCGGGAGCCAACATATAAGATGATGTTGTACTGAACTGCAACATATAAGGGTGGACGGCATCACTGGCAGAAACTGAATGGACTGTCAAAAGTGAACCGAAAGATGCTGATGCAACCCGAGGTCTTCACCGATCACTATGGCACAATTATACACAATGGGAATAAATGAGCTGAAGTCGACCATGTGAGAAATCATTGGATTACCGGTCAATAATGTAAACCGTTAACCAACGTGAGACAACCCACCGATAATGAAAATGAGTGTCAAGGTGCCCCAGTACAATCTAACAAGTGCGAATGAATGAGTTGAAGTCGAACACTTGGAAGAATCTGCCAATCAGGAGGCAATGATGAATCCCCACTGTCGATAGCGAAGAGTCTGCCACTGATGACTGCAAACCCTAAGGTACTGACAAAAAGACTCTAGACCTTATTCCCAGAGCAATGAGTCAGAGTCGATGGGAAAAAAGATCTCTTGGAAGGAAGGCATTAAGGCATCCCACATCAGTCCATCGCGAGTGTAACCCGCAGGCCAAAATTTGGAAGGAATCGGACGAAGCAGAGCGACGGAACCAAACCGAAGTACGTTTTCGACATGCACAAGATGAAGCTAGCGCATGGAAGAAACCCTCTGAACCAACCAATAATGAAAGCTAACACAGAGGCGAGATATCCACCGATAGGGTCAAATGGAAATCAAGGTATTGCACGAATCCCAAGTGTGATAATGCATGTTGACGTCGAACACAGGGGAAACCACTCAGTCAAAGACCCATAATGATGATCAAATGTTGAGCACAAGGTCACCTATCAATGATGGAAATAGGGCCAGGGTGCGGCTCTAGGTTTGTTCTCGAGCAATGTGTCGTAGTCGATAAGAGACAAACCCCGCCCGGCAAGAAGTCCAGCGGACCTTCTCAAACCGGCCACGACGAAGACCAAAACATACGTGTGATAGAACATGATAGGAGGCCGACTGAATAATGAGTCAAGAGACACCGTAGAATGGCCGACTCAGGTTAAAATTCCCTTGAACAAAAGCACGACTCGTGATGACCATGGCGGTAAAAAGTGACACTGTATAAGTCTGTTATGCAGGAGGCAGAACAAACTCTCCATATGATTGGAAGAGATAACCAACCGGGGGAGAACTGACAAGTGAAACATGGTAAAGGCTGAACCTAGGTCAAAACTAAAACCATCCCAAATGTAGGAGATATATATAAGTAAATGTGCTTTGTTCAAGGGTGACAAACTGACTCTGTACTGCCATCAAAATAACGAAGATACATCCCGTTACCGCTCTTTTTGTTATATTTGATTTTTTTGTCTTTTTCATATAATAAGCTTGAAAAAGAATAAAAGAATGCTATGGTACAATGGATAGAACGAGTATCAAAAAATCAGATGCACTAGTTCCTGGGATTGGAACAATCCTATGCTCAATGCAAGGTGGCGAAAATTGGTAAGTGATACTCAGAGGAACGTTCCATCCATGGGTAAAAGGTGTCAAGTCGTGATAGCTAAGTGCATGCAATGGTTAACTTGTACAAAAAGTCAAGGTCAAAAGTTGGCTTAAACATCGAGTCCAAATGAAGCTGGCTAAAGGCCAAGATAAACAAGTAGCCAATATGCAATGCAGTAATACAACTTAACGACACTAGGGAGCCTCTAGGGTAAAAGCCAGAAAAAATGATAGTGATGAAGAAGAAGAATGAAGCTTCAACACATAAGACATGGCGGGACTAAAGAGGACTCCCGAGCCTACATAAAACGCAGCATGGGCAACAAGTGATAGTGAGGAACTAACTAGGAAGCCCATGTAAAGGAAGGCTCTACCATCGAGTCATGATTAAATAATCGGCGAGTGAAATAGGTGTAATACTCATGACCTGATGGGATCGACCCTAAGGCAAGTGATCAGTATGGAGGCTAGTATGCAAGATGCAACGGAGAGTGATTTCCCTAACCTATATGCCAGTGAAGATCATATACCTGCCGTGAAGAGTCGGTAATCATGGATCAAAAACCGGGAAAAATCTCAAAATCGTCAAAATGTACCTGAAAACATACCAAACTAGGCACTTCCAAGCATCCGGGTTATGCAGCTTAAGATAGATCGAAAAATTAAGCATAACAAATTTTTGCGAAAATTTTCAACTTTTTAGCCATAAATAGACAAGTTACCTCATATTTGGTTCATTATTGCATTGCTGATTTGGAAAAAGTGCTCTGGAGCAAAAAACTTCTTTCGTCAAATCAGGAACAACCGACCGTCGAATCGCACCGAATTTTCAGGTAGGCTCCTCAATCATCCTTGCAAATCATTTTGTCCATTTAGAATTTAAAATTTAGTGAATTTTACCATTAAAACCCTTGCTAAAAAATGCGGACTTGCGCATATGCGGGTTCATAACAGGCAAGTCGCGTATACACGCGACTGTGCAAATAAAAAGTCGCGTATGCGTAGGTCCGAAACTTAAAATGCGTGGCTAATGCATGATTTAATGAAATTTGACAGGATGAAAATCTCATGGAGAGAACGTGAGCATAGCGCAATTGATCAAGAGGTCATGCAAGATCGAGCAGCGCAAAATATCCTTCGGAATTGCGGATTGTTCAAATTCTTCAAAATGCCAAATATGAAAAGCAATCCTCGGTTGCTAGAAATGCTCATCAATTACTGGGAACCAGACCAAGATTGTTTCGTGATAGATCAGATGAAGTGGAAGACATATACTTTATTACTGGACTCTCCTGGAGGGGAGAACCAGTAGACTTGCACGGGAAGCCCCTGGGAGGGCTAACCGTGGAAGACTATGTCCACGTGTATTGCGTAGAGGGTTCCAAAAAGGTTGGAACTCAGATTGCAATTAAATATTTACGGGATTTGCACATGAAAATCCTCCTTTTCACCATCGGCAGAGTGGCAGGATCTGCCTCCCTACATCAGGCGTCCAGGACGCAAATGAGCATAGTAGTAGAATGCTTGACTCATGTGTATGATTGGTGCACAACCCTTTTACTGAACATGAAACAACAGTTGACCTCAATCCGCCAAGCAAAGACCAAACAATTTGGATACGGTACAATTTTGACAAAATTCTTCTTTGAGAAGATACCAGCATTGAGACCCAGAGTTATCTCTACCATTAGTAGCCCGCAGGACCCAAGAATTGCCCATTGGGCAGACATGATGAAGAGATTGGGGGGTAGTGAATTACCCCGGACCACGTGGGACGATGAGTTCTTCCTTTGGTGGGGAGAACAAATCATCGCGGTGGACGACTATCCCTATGCCGGGATGGACTTTCGTGGAGATACAGATCTAGTTCTTCGACCAGGCACAGCATGGGGCACAGTCGGTAAGTTTGCAAAATTTTTTGACTTATATAATTTATTTTTTTTGGATTTTTTGGATTTTTTCAAATATATATGAAAAAAAATGAAAAACAAACATGTTTTTGATTGGATTCATAATGACTGACAATTCAAAATGATCATGATTCAGATGTTGGACCAGTTCGTCCTAAGGGTCTCTCGTGCCACAAGCGTCGCAAGGGCGAAGTAGATACATTAGATTCAGACACGACGCTTCAGGCTGTGCAGAGGAACTTGGAGGGGTTAACCTGCCAAATACCTATGGCTGCCATGGAAGACCTGCCTGAAGTCATCCAGAGACGGGTGGTAGGAGTGCCCCGAGACTGGGTACGATTATTCCGCCGAGTTTCCACCGCGGTCACGTTCTATAGGAACACGACTTCTGGGCAGGGACCTCAGGAGTAGACAGATATTATGTATTAGATGACTATATATTCCTTTTTGAGACTGAACATGATCGGGGCATAAGCCCAAGTTTTGTATGACCTTATGGATCCAAATTTTGTAAAGTTTTGAACACTCTGATGATATATATACAACGATATTTGATGTGATGTGATAAATGTATCAAATGTATTATGTTTTTGATGATTAAATTTATTGTATGGAATGATTAATATGCCAATCCAATGCTTGATTAGCTAATGAGTCAGCAAACCAATTGTCAGCTCGAGGAATATGAATGAAAGTTAAAAATTGAAATGACCTTCGTAACAAACGTACCCTCAAGAACAATCGTAATAAAAATGGATATCGAACCCGATAAGTATTGTTCAACTACGACACCACCAGCTGAGAGTCCAAGAAAACTACTAACGAATCAACACCCAAAGATATTGCCTCCGAGAGTAGATGAACAACTGCAGTGTATTCTGCTATATTATTGGAAGCAGGACCAATGCAGACCCCTCTTGATACCAACAGCTAACCGGAAGGATAATGAAGCACCCAAGCCGCGGAAGCTAAGTTCTGGGTGTGTCTACTAGCACCATCGGCGAAACCAAAATGAATCATGACATCCAACACAACCTCGCAAAGCAGATCAAAAACATCACCAACTCATCAAAGATTGAAAATCAACCAGATATGTACAAAGCAAAAAACTGCTATATACAAAAGCAACATGCCAGGCCGAAACCTAGGCATAATACTTCTTCAAATAGAGCCCATTTCGGGGCTCCGGCAACTCGTTCCCTTCAAAATCAACCAAGGTATAAGCTCCTTTCTTAAGGTCTTTTTTAACGATATAGGGGCCATACCACATAGACTTAAACTTTCCTGCCCCCAGGGCATCTTTTTCTTGGCCATAGACCAAAACAAGGTCACCTTCTGAAAAAACCTTGGGTTTGACCGCCTTATCGTACTGAACTTTAACTCGGTTTTTATGCGCTTCATTCATCGTGGCGGCATCCCGACGCTGCTCATCGAGATGTTCTAGATGAAGAAGCCGTTCTGCCAGACTAGAAGTGTCAGGAAGAAGTTCAACATCTAACTTAAGAGAATGAATCTCGCATTCAAAAGGAAATATGGATTCCACCCCGTGCACTAGCTGAAACGGAGTAAAGCCAGTTGCAGTTTTCACTGACATCCTGTATGCCCAAAGTGTAGGATATAGCATAATATGCCAGTTGGATCTAGCTTTATCAATTGTCCTTTGAAGAATTGTCTTCAAGGATTTATTCACGGCTTCCACTTGCCCATTGACCTGAGGATAATACAGAGATGAATGCTCCTGCCGGAAACCCAATTTGAGAGCCAACTCAGCCATCATACTATTTTGAAAATGACTGCCATGGTCAGTGACAATCTCTCTAGGGATACCAAAACGAGCGATAACCTGGTTGAAAATAAAAAGAGCTGCAGTCTCACCATCATTCCCAAAAGTAGGCATAGCCTCGACCCACTTCGTAAAGTAGTCTAATACTACAATAATGTACTTGTGACCTTTACAAGTAGTATAATCAATACCCCACTTTGTAAAGGGACCGACAGTAATGACTGGAAAAAGCGGAGCTGGATGAGCGCACATTTTTCGAGTATAGACTTGACACAGATGACACCTTTTGACCGATTCAATAAAATCCTTGAAAATCGAGGGCCAAAATTATCCATCACGCAAAATCTTTTGGGCTGTAGCAAGTCCAGATAAATGACCCCCACAAGCTCCACTGTGAGAATCATTGAGCACAGCCTCAGCTTCTTCGAGAGTTAAGCAGCGTCTTAAGATTGAATCAACCCCTCGACGGTACAAAGCATCACCAATAATCAAATAATTCTTGGCCAAGTGACGTAGCTTACGACGCTCATCTTTCGAAAAAGTAGAGGGAAACTTCGCAGTCTGGAGATACACAATGATATCCTCGTACCAAGGATCCTGTGAAGAGATAAGAAACAAGTGTTTGTCCGGAAAGGACTCATCATAGATCATCTCTTCCCCACAGGGAAACTTAGAGATCAATTCCGTGAAAACTAATGATTTATTGGATTTGGCAGACATAAATTCAAGATCAAATTCCTGTAAAATCACAATCCATCGATTGTATTTGCCCCCAATCACTCACCTACTGAGGACAAACTAAAATGGATTGGCAGCTGCCAAAACATAAGTTTTTCGAAGAATAATGTAATGTCGGAGTCGCTGCACAGCATGAACTGCTGCTAAAGCTAATTTTTCTATCGGAGTGTACCGGAGTTCAGGTCCTACCAAGCCTCGACTAAGGTAGTATATAACATGCTCTGCAAGAGCATCATCCTCCTGAACCAGAACCATACCAATGGTAGATTCTGCTGCTGCCAGATACAAAAGAAAATCCCTGCTATAATCAGGTGGACTCAATAAAGGAGCAGAGGTCAATGCTTTTTTCAAAGCATCGAATGAGCGTTGAGCGAAGTCATCCCAAAGAAATGGAACTCCCTTCTTCAACAATCTCATGAATCCCTTTGTAACTTCAGCATAATTTACGATAAATCTCCGAAGAAAATTAGACTTTCCTTGTAGACTTTGAAGCTGACGGATTGAGGACAGGGGAGGCAACCGAAGTATTGCCTCAACCTTGAAGGGATCTACCCTTATCCCTTCCCTAGACACAATGAATCCCAATAGCCGACCGGATGTAACCGCGAAAACGCACTTGTTCGGATTCAATCTAATCTTATAGAACCGACATCTTTCAAATATTTGCCTGAGGTGACTAGGATGATCCATCCTCTTTCGAGAATGAGCAGCTAAATCATCTAAGTATGCCTCGATAATCTTTTTGATGTCGTGGAAGGCGTAAGACATGGCCCGCTGAAAGGTAGCCCCAGCATTTTTAAGACCAAAAGGCATTTTCTTGTACGCAAACGTACCCCAGGGACAAATAAAGGCAGTCTTATGTTGATCTTCAGGACGGATAGTAATTTGATTATATCCGGAAAAACCGTCCATGAAGGAGAAAATCTCATTACCGGCACACTCGTCAATGATCTGATCGATAAATGGTGTGGGGTAATTATCTTTAGGACACGCTTTATTTAGGTCTATGAAATCGATGCACACTCGAATCGTTCCTTGCTTTTTATCTACAGGAACGAGATTTGAAACCCATTCAGTTAAAGGAACCGGGAAAATGAATCCCGCCTTAAGCAACTTCTCAACTTCAGCTTTGATAGCTGCTGCCTTCCTAGGATTGACCAGACGAAGTTTTTGCATCACCGGCTTAGCGTTTTCATACGTCTTGATCTCATGCTGGACAATAGATGGGTCTATTCCAGGCATTTCCTCATAAGACGAAGCGAATACATCCCTATACTCTTTAAAGATCTCGGTGTAAATTTGAATCTCTTCACGGGAACATTCAGCTCCAATGAAGACATTCTCAATAATATTGGGATCCCTGGAAATGTTCACCGGGATAGTAGGAGAAATCATAGCCATGTTCCCTTCAGCATAAACCTGTGTTGGTGCCAAAGGGTTCAAGACTGGGTGAACAGGACCAGGAGACGGAGGACTTGGAAAACTTGTTTCAACTTCGCTCAAGTCAGGTAGGAAGTAAGACCGATGATGCAAATCATCCCACGGTCTATCTATACTAGTCATGGCTTCCAAGATGGCCTCTTCAAATGGAAGAGTGGTATCAAGGCAATCTTGGGCCGAAGAAGAACTAAGCGTCCAAGCCGGAGCCACATCACCATCCAAATCTTCCGGTGAAAGAGGAGCTGGGATGGTTTCTGCAGAGTCAACAATAGACTGATATGCAATTTCATCTGCAGAAATCGGAAATGCCATTCCACCCACTTGACCTTCCGCTAATGTGGCAGTAGGGGAAGCTAAGGTCCAAGGGTCCGAAAAATAATGAGTTCTGAAGAACTCTCTTCGAAGAGGAGCCTTGGAGGATGAAATAGCATTAATATGAACCATAGGAGGAGGAATATCGAAAGTACCCATCAAGGAATAATACATTCCAACTCCTAAATTCTCAACAGGCGCCTTAGTATTATCCAACTTTGGAACAGATGAGTCAGTAGACGCATTCAAGTCTACAGGAGGACAGTCCAGTTGATCCACTGTGACAATCCTCCCTTCGTGGGGGAAACATACAATCCGAAATAATGAGGATGCAATGGCATCCATCTCATAAATCCAGTTCCTCCCCAACAAAAGGTTGTAGTCCAAGCTTGCATCTACTACCTCAACCTCTATATTGATATTTTTTCCCCCAACACAGATGGGAAAAGCTGGGACAATACCATGGGGTGTGTGAGAATGACCATCGAACGCAGTAAGAACAGTGCTAGATGGAACAGCTTTGGGCGATCCAAGTGTCTTCCAACATGCGAGAGACATCACGCATGTGGAAGCACCCTCATCAACAACCGTTCGAAAGATATTGCACTTCCGATACGATGATTTAATATGAAAAGCCATGTGATGATGTGATTAGTCATATCAAAAGTAATCAGAAGAGAATTTTTTGGATCAATAGCCCCAATGGCAGTGAGCAAAGCACTGCGCTGAGCCAGAAAAGACTGGAGTAGCTCTAAAGCCGCATCGCACAAGGACTCTGCACCAGATCTTCCACAATCAAGTAGTTCTGGGTGTTAGCCATCAGTATTTTTACATGTTAGTGATGACTATATCCATAACTGAGTTTTCTAGAAGCTAAATTCCATATGTCAATCTGTCATCTAGAAAACCCTCATAAAACTTTTTTCGCCCTTTTACTTATCAGTCCGCCCATGTCAAAGTCAAAATCCATTATCACTATTTTTTCTAGTTTCAGCCCCCCTGGTCTGTCCATTAGCTCCAAAAGGAAAAGTCCAAGTCTGTTGCAAAAGTCTCCCCTATGTTAGCCATCAGTATTTTTTACATGTTAGTGATGACTATATCTTCAGCTGAGTTTTCTAGAAACTGATTTCCTTATGTCAATATGTCATCCAGAAAACCCTCCCAAAACTTTTTTCGCCTTTCTACCTATTTCAGCCCACCCCTGGCAACATCAAAAACCTCATATCACAATCCTATCTAGCTTCAGCCTTATTGGTCTGCCCATCAGCCTTAAAAGGCAAATCCACATCTGTTTCAAAAGTCTCCCCTATGTTAGGAAGTGGCGTTTAGGACATTTCACCTTTGGCAATCATCAAAAAGCCAAAAAAGCCTCCATCTGCAGCAGACCTACCATGACCGATCCCTTAATTTGCAAATGAAATTGACAAACAGCCTTAAGTCGTGCCACTCATATTCCTTAGGTCTCAGCACTGCATAAAGCCCAATCTCAAGCTGACTAGTAGGTTTTTCACAGTGTTCTATGGTTTCTACAAAGGCAGGAAATATAACTTCATCTCAGGAAGAATTGCTTGATCTACACTTAGAGGAACAGCTGCTTCTAAATGTATTGTGAGCCTGAGATGAAGCTGCAAAACAAAAGTCACTCATCAGGACCTTACAACTCTTTCCAGCATGAAAATCACAGTAAGAAAGGGTCGCCACTATCTCAGCAAAATGGTAAATTGTCAAGGCCCAGAACCTCCTTCATTTACAAGCAGAGGATTAGGGCGCCTCCTTCATACATAAGCAGAGGGCGCAGGCCAGTGTTGACTCAGAAGGTTGCAAAAGTCTAGGTTTGCCTTTACTAAAACAATGAAACAATATCTTCAGGTTTCATGAATATAGTTGATGACCATAACAGGAATATAGTGGAAATATGATAAAGCTCAAAGGAAAGGAGATTTTGGCCTGATAAAGGAGCTCATTTCAGACTTGCAAACCAGGTGAATTGTTGAAACTTTAGAAGGCCTGTCATCAGTAAACATTCCAAAGCATAAGTATCCTGTCTATCCACAAGATCAAATAGAACAGATGGTAACCAATGCCATTACACAGGCAGGAGAAAGGTCTTGGTTTTTCAAGAAAGCACTGACCTTCATAGTCACAAAGGTTATTTGTCAAAGTAATCAATCATGAGATGAACAAGCCAAATATCTCAATCAGCCTTAGGACAGTACATGGAAACAGTATTACTCTGGCTAGGTTTTCTGCTGACACACAATGATGCTTGCAAGTGAAGATGCTAAGACTGATGTTTTCCAAGTGGTTTACTTACCATCACCTTCAGAGAAAGGCTGTCTCGAAAAGAATTGTTAAAAACCTTCAAATACCTTACCTAATGAAAAGCCTCCTCCATGCATGAGTAGATGGCCAAAGCTACTACAGGTTGCTGAAACTGATTGATACAAGAAAGCAGTGGAAGGATGCCAAAAAGGAAGAAAGGTCATGTATTGATACTCCTATTTTATAGAACTATCTGTCAGACAGTATATGTAGAGGAAAGGAGAAGGTACTGAACCTCTTGTATACTATCAATGCCAAAGGAGCAGTTGATTTAAAAAGATTTAAAAGCATTCCATGATCACCTGCCCAGAAAATCTAAGGAAATCCCTTCTGAGCAAACAGAAAAGTCTAATGTGAAAAGATGCAACCTAAAAAGTGTATTTTCAGTCCAAAGAAAAAACTTGTGAAACACCTAGAAGCAGAAATTTATCACTGGGAAAGTAAAACAGTGACCAAGGTTGAGTCATAGAATGCATGATGACAGGTATACAATGCTAGGAATAGACAAAGACAATTTAGCATAAGTTGTGCCATGATATCAAAGAAAGATTTTCTCCTTCGAGAAGGTCAAAACAACAAAACAATGTCTTATGTCAAGAGTCCAAAGGCGCCTTTCCAAAAAAAAAGTGTTTTCTGTATAAATATTTTGGTACATATTAAGAAATAGTCCTTCTTTGCTAGCAATCACCAAAGAAGGCGATTTTGTATAGTCCGGCTGCTTAAGAAATGAATGCTATTAACAAGGGTCATACAGTCGAACGAGAATAAAGCACTTCGCACCGAGAAGCCATTTTCTGTTACGAGTTTGTTATTTCGGTGAAAAGAGGAAAAATAGATATACAATCTTATGAATAAGCGAGAGGTTTTGGTTTTGATGGAACATATGACTATTAAGTCTTAAAACAAACACGGTTGTCATCATTCCAAAGGGCAGACTTAGCACAAAGACACAGTATTAAATAAACAGTGGCAGAGTTGTGGCATGATGAGTTGTCAAGCAGGAGATTATAGTAAAAAATGCCCCTCTTTGGAGAACATTGCAGGTCATAAAGAATGCAGCCACTGATACCTATACCATTAGACACAGTGGAAAAAATAGTCCCAAGATTATGGAGTTTTGTTTCAGGGTCTAAAGGTTAGTGATTGAAAAGTACACCAAAGAAAAAGCCGGAGTTTCTCCACCCCACACCTGTGCTAATATCCGCAATCTACATGTGATCAAATGATTGGCAAATCTCCAAAGCAAGTTTGAACGTACCAAAGTTAAAAAATCCGAAGGTTTTTCAAACACAAAAACTCCGCAGAAGAAGCCAAACCACGGTTCTATTTTACCTTTCAAAAATAGAATGACCGTTGATATTGTTTTGTTTTGAAAAACGATATAAGTTTGAAATATAAAAATGGGAAATTCACTTTCAAAAAGGCTAGAGTCAAAAGGATGCCCACCGATGCATACGACATCAAAGTAGCGAGAAAAGTTGGGAAAGAATTCGAAGTTGCCTTCAAAGGGCGGCGCGACGGGCCTGGAACTTGGCGCGACGGGCCTGGGCAGCAAAATACACAGGGTTTCAACGTCGGCGCGACGTGCCTGTAGGCGGGCGCGACGTGCCTGTAGGTGGCCGCCCGACAGCACGACAACTCCACCCGACACTTTTCTCCGGCGCGACGGTTTTTGCTCCAAAGGTTGCCGCGCCAGTTTTGAAGAGTTCCGTTGCATTGTTAGCTCCCTCCAAGGGATTTCTTCTCAAAAACGCACAAGGTACTCTATATCCTACCTTAAAGAACTCGAAAAATCAAGTTTAAACCTGTAGACCTCGGTTTGAAGCTGTACATAGTTAAAGGGCAAAATTTGTTGATAAGAAGCTGGAGGCAGGGGTATAAAGATGTTAGTTGATGGCAAAGATTGTCCAGAAACGAGAGGTGGAATGTTTGTTGGTATGTTCTCCAAACAATGGAGCAAAGGTGTATTACACAAACACTTGAGGTAGTAGGAGTACCCCTCGACTAGGTACGGTTATTTTGCGCTATGTTTCATCATTCGAAAGATACGCGACAAAAGTTACGAGGTAAAAAGGCTGTTGCTACCGAAGGTAGAAACAGGTGTTTAAAATCTAACTTCATGAGCAGAGGGCAGTAGGTAGTAGATATTGTGAGGTCTCTGACAAAGGTGTCCCTCACAAAGTACTGTGCACTGTTTTTACAATCTAAATTAAGACTGCCTTTTGTCATTACAATACATTGTATCACTCTGAAACCTTGTTGACAGAAGAATTCCGAGGTTGAAGCAAAGCCTTTTTCTGAAAAACAGAATTTTTAGTATTTGAAAGTTAATACTGAAAACAGAGGTACAGTGGGTGGACCGTTTAAACTCACAGAGCAGAGAATTTGTTTCCTAAAACCACTGTCACACTTATTTTACACCTAAACTAAGCCTGCCTTTTCATTACACTACATGATATCGAAGCAGAAGATTGTGGGCAGAGTTTTTTGAAGGTGGCTTAGGGTATTCAAGTGATGATTGAAGGGCATTCTTGTTGATCGATAAACATCAAAGCCCGAGAATATAGATGTGTTGTTGGACTTTTAAACTCACAGAGCAGGGAGTTTGTTTCCTAAAAACAACTGTTCCACTTACTTTCTCACCCAAAATATAGTCTGCTTGTTATTACACTATATTGTCATTCTGAAGATTGTGGGACAGAGTTTTCTGAAGGTGAAACAGGGTATTTTGTTGATGATTGACCATTTGTAGATGATTGGGCATTTACTGATGATCAAGTAAACAGCAAGGGCGGAGTTATAAAGGCAGTGATTGACTTCTCAAAGGGTCACAAGCGAAAAGTTCTCCTCTTGACACAGTGGGCTATTTTCACCTAACCACAGAGTCTCTTCTTTTCCCACTGTGTGGTCTCCATAGAAGTTTGTTAACAGGGGCAAAATTCAAGGTAAAAACTTTGAAAAGCAGGGTTATAATTTCGAAGTTTTGTTTCAAAAAACAAAAATACAAGTGCAACGAGCCTCTAAGCAAAAAGTCACGAAGTTTCGATTTCAAGGCATGCCCAAAGAATCTACAAAGCAGTTCTTACACATAGTGCCATTGTTAAGAAAGATTCATAGCTAAAGTGTAACCAAATTTGAAAGATTGTGGTAAATAAGTGCAGAAGAGTTTATTCAAGGAAGCCTTGTTGCATTCTATTCAAAATCACAGGGTCCATAACTGACCAAGCAGTTTGGTGGCTTGTCTCAATCCGGAAAAGGCATATTTCATACATTGAAGGCGTTGTGCCTCTTCCGCTTTGTTTAAGTCGAAATTCACCTCCCAAACGAATCACAAAGGCGAATGACATAAAATACAAACTGTCTCTGAAGACATCAATGTCATCATAGTACTTTTCAATTTCCATGAGGTAGTTTGTCTTGATTTACGTAGGGATAGAGAAATCAAGTTTCTCACCACTTACACATTTGTGCGCTTTAAAATTCAAGGACAAACACTTCACGGCTTACGAATCTTGACTTCAAAAATCTCTCCAAGAGTATGTATCACGGCTACCAAGATCATCACATCGCGGTGCCTTTGTCAGTTCATAAAAACTCAATGACCTTTGCAGGCAGCCAAGTCTACAAGGAGAAGGAAAGCGATCGACCACGGGGGAGAAAAAGAAGGCAATTAGCAATGGCCGATTTAAGAATTGATGAAGCAATGACTAAGTTTGAAGGTCAGCTGACATAAGGATGATGATCAAGAACAGCAGTTTTAAGGAGCGCCCGACACGGAAAGAGAAGAAAGACATATCAGCCCTTGATATTTTAGCTTCATCTTCGGAGCATGTCTCTATGGACCCTTGAGGGTCATACATGCCATTTTTGGGCCTGTTTCGAAAATTTTTTGTTTTTTGGCATTTTTGGGGTTTTCGCCAAAAACTCATAAATACGCCATTTCAGTTTGATGAGTCGTCAAGGGAGGAGGGTGATACCAATGGATTCCATAATTTCATGAGCAGCTCTCCAGCGATTTTCAGGGCATTTGAAGATCATTCACCCCCTCAAATTGGCGAAAAACAGCCTCATTTTGCACGTTCTGCCCGCCATATCAGCAGCCTGCTATTTTCTGGGTTTTTGCACACAGGTACAGTTTTGAGGGACTTTCAGAGATCAGATTGAGATGATTCCACTTGCATTGGAAAGCAGACACAGAGAGCTTTCCAACGAGCCATCATGTGCCTCATTTCGACATCGGGAAGGCTTCCATTTGCATCCATCAAGTCAGGGGACCTTTTTCAGGCATAAATATGAAGTATTTTTGCAATTTTTGAACTCCAAAAATCTGCTTTTCCCAAATGTGCGTTAGGCTATTTTTATCATGGGAAAATCATGTAAAGTCAATATAATTTCCGTTTTTAGCAGTTTTTTAGATATTTTATTAGATATTTTGTGCCTTGGGCTTTGCAAAGCCTCAAGGACAAGTTTAGATATTTTGACTTGGCCAATAGGATAGCTAGTTGCTCCATGAGGTTTTCCTCCCTCAAGCCTATTTATTCCATGGTTCTCATTGTAAATCAGAGGCTGAACTTGAGAGAAGAATTAATGCATTGGTCATATGAGCTTTGAAGAATACACTTGAGTTATGATGTTTGGATTACCTCTTGGATGCTTTTGAGGAATGTTGAAGGCTTGTTGATGGATTCCTTGACATGGTAGAATGGTATAGTGCTTCTTAATGTTGTTTTGTCTTCTAGTTTTCACTCATATTTCATTTTTCTTGCTGCTATAGATCAGTAAAGATTGATTTTGAGACATGCCTATGGAGGCACCTCAAAATCCCTGAATCTTCATAGCTTGATGTTTTCTTCTCCCTTAGTTATGCTAAAGAATTCTTAGCTGCTCTTTAGTAACCTAAGGTGTTGTTGCTAAGTTTTATTCATCAATTCCATGTATGTTGAGTAGGATGTATGGTTTGCCCTACCTACCTATCAGCTGCCCATAGTTCTGTCCATAAAACTTTCTCTTTGACTGATTTGTTGATCATCTTGTTGAACCAAGGAAGCCTAGTCCCGATCTAGCCCTTTGCCTAAAACTATGAAAACTTATTTGTCCAAGTGCCCAATGACTTAGAGACTATGTTTAGGCGTTCCGGCATAGTTTATGAGTTGTTAGTTTGTCTCATGTGTTTTTCCCCAAAGTCTGATAGCCATTTCCCGAAGTTAGAGGGTCTTATACCTCTATGTATGGCTGGAATGTTTGATTTCTATGTATTGATTAGCTTATAGTTATTCCTAGCATGATTAATGGTTTTCTATTACATGTTTATGTCTGCTATAAACTAGTTTGCTCTTGAAATCCCTTGTCTTTCACCAACTTATTGTTCATTTAATCCATTTTGCCCAGAGATCTCCTCTACTGTGAATCAAATTGGCCCTACAGCATCTTTACATCATCGCCTCATTAGCTTCCTTGATCTTTTTGACCCCATAGCCCAATTTATCTACATCTTGTTATCCAGTTTATGTATTTGATCAGTTTCATCCCTCACAAACTTAAAAACTAAAAAACCAAAAAACACACTTCATAACTAGCCTAATATCAGAATATCGCAAGTAAACACACCGACATTTTTTGCACTTATAGAGAGAGCCCTCTCTGAGTCCAGGAAGGCTAGGTCCTTGGGCTCCAAAGCTTGGTTTGATGTTACATCGTCATTTGGCTAGCCAATCGGCCAAATCACGGGACACTAACATAATGGCGATCACGGTGGGACTTATTGAGTACATGACAGTCTAGCAAACTTTTATAGGCTCCTTAGTCCTTCGACTTTTAACTTAAACCATCAGCCTCTAGAATCATTTAGTGTAAACTCTCTGTTTCACCATCTTAGCAAAGTGATGAATCAGGTTTATAACACTTTTACATCCTAGGCTGCACATAAAACTCAGAAAAAACCCCAAAAATACTCCTTTAGATTGGTTTTTGTCAGTACTGGTGGTGGACCATACAAATATACCTCAAAACAACTAATTTTCCACCTGGCGACTCCACTAACTTCTAGTAAGCCTTACTATTTCACCAAACTCTAGGCTACTATCCGATAGACCTATCCCATCACTCACTAACATAGCGGGAGATGGTAAGGCATTGAGTACATAATAGTCCAGCAAACTCTTATAGACTCTTTGGTCCTTTAGGTACCATAAACAAGCAAGCAGTCCATAGACTCATTTTTAGAGTAAACTCTTTTGTTCTCATCACCCTAGCAAAGTGTTGAAACAAGTCTAGGATACTTTAAACCATAGGCTACACATAAAACTCAGAAAATCCAAAAACATTCTCAGATTAGTTACTGGTGGTGGACCATAGCTATTTTCACAAAAACAACCCATTTTCACCTGGCGACTCCACTAATCCATCCTGTTACTTTGACCATCCTTCACCTTAGTAGAACCTTAGAAAAATCACCCATCCAGAACATTCACCAATACCATTCTCTCTAAAAATCTGGATCTAAAATCTGGCTTCCCGAAGAATCAATACCAGATCCCATCCAGACCCAAATCCCCCTATCATAGTAGATGACCCAGAGAAGATTCTGTGGCAAGCTTCTGAAACTGATCATCTAGCTACTGATAGATCCATCCGTAGAACAAGATCTGTACCTAAAGCTCGCAATATCCTTCTAGATTCACCTTCGGAACTAGAGTCATCACAAGCTCTTCCCCGAAGTAAATCATATAGTAAGATAAACTTCGACGATCTTGAACCCTCAAACCACCTCCGCTCATCCCACTAGTCCTCATCTTGTACATCATCCATTAGCTCCCGTCATGGCAGCCTGGTACGCACCTTTGGTGTTGCCACCACCCTTGGCTCCTCTCCCAAATAAATATCAAGACAAAATCCCACACTTTACCGGAGAAGACACCACCACAGCCCAACAGCATGTAAGTAGGATTAGCGATGCTTTTGAATACATGGAAGTACACGACGAAACCGTAAGAATGAGAATATTCGCCCAAAGCCTGGGTGGAGAACCCAAAACATGGTTTAAAAGCTTGCCTCCAAACAACATCCACAACATCCTAGAACTCTGCCAAGTCTTCACGAACAAGTGGGAAGTCCGAAGGAACCCTATTCAAATCCTGTCAGAATATAACAACCTAAAACGGGAAAATGGGGAAAGTGTCCAGGCATACTGCACTAGGTTCAATAATGTGTATAACGCCCTCCCGCCTCACTTCAAACCCCCACTTGGTTAATCTTGGAAAAATTCCCCGAGGGTTTTGATCCAGACATGACATATCATCTGAGAGACAAGGATCCCCCTACCCTAGAGGAAATGCAACAAATAGCCATAAAAAAAGAAGCCAACTTAGCAGAAAAAAGAGCCAGGACTAGATTAGAAGGAAAAGTCCCATATAGAGATAAGGTCTCCACTTCATCTCCTTCCCTAGATCCTAGAATAGATGGCTTGGTCAAATCCATGACAAAGATGTGGGAAAAAATGAGTGAAAAAGTGCCTCCTAGGGAAAACCAACTAAACCCTCAAAACCAGAAACAAGGCTTTAGAAAAGATCAGTCTCAAAATAAACCAAGAGGAAATGATCAGCAGATCAGACCATCCTTAAATGAGAATTATGTTAATGAAGAGAATAAGGATACTGCACCCATTGATGAAAATCATTGGAAACTCATAGGTTCTGATAACGAGAGTAAGGTTTACCCCACAGCAGAAGAGCAAGAGTTATGCTCCCCAAGTCAGAACGAAACCGACTATGAAGATCTCGAAGATCCTGCCATAGATTTTCAGAATGCCATTATAGAAGCTCATAGGCAGTATAACCTTAGAAGCAGAAAAAACCAAGACCACTCCAAGAATAGTAGCCCTGACACTGCTAAAACCTCTGACACCATCCCTAAAAATGCCATGGATAGCAACAAAATTGTGGCCAAGAAAATTGACCAAAACAAGGATAAAGCTATTCAAACAAGTCTTAGCTCAGATACTCTTAGCACCTCTACAAAAACCCCCGAAGTAACGGTGTCAAAAAAAGTCCCGAATCAGAGTCAGCAAATTAAGAGCATAGAAAAGATCATGTCCGAAAAAGCTGAAACAAATCTGCCCAAACTACAAACTCCTTTTAGTTTCTAAGGGGAAGTTTCCGAAATAAAAATTACCATACCCCTTACTGAGCTAATAACTGTAGATAGGTATAGATCTCAAATTTTCAAAGTTTTTGACATAGGGAGCAAGGCAAATACTTTAAATCTAACTGAAAACAAACCCGAGCTCTTATCCGACCCGAAAATAGAAGGTCAATATCAAGAAGGATCTGTTTCTCCTTCCTATGTAAGCCTGAACATACGGGACAAGATATTACATAATGCCATGTTAGATTCTGGTGCCTCCCATAACCTCATGCCTAAAGCAGTCATGGAAAACCTAAGACTAGAAGTAACTCAACCCTACAAAAACCTGTATTCCTTTGACTCAAGTCAGGTCAAATATTTAGGCCTAATAAAGAACCTAGAGGAATGCTCTAAAGATACTATCAGCCATTTTGAAATCACAGATTCTGAAATGGAAGAAGAATCAAAACCTTTAGGATCTATACCCTTATGCTTTAAATCATTCCAGACTTTGAAAGAAAATTTGCATCCTAAAGATCTCTCAGCAATTATTCAGGAAAACCCTGCTCAAGTTAACTCTCACCTAAATCAAGCAGAGCTGATTGAAGAGGAATTCAAATCTAAGATAGAAGATAAAGAAAAACTTGTAGGATCTCTACCTTTATGATGGGAGTCATTTGAGTTCATAAAAGCAAATTGGCCCCCTGAACATCTATCAGAAAAAACTCATGAATTACATGATAACTATCCTCAACATCACAAAGAATTGGTTGAAGATAAAAACAAGCAAGAAATGAAAGAGAACCCACATGATCTCTCTAAGGACATGAGTGATGATTCATCATCTCTCATAGGTGAAGCCCAAAAAGACATTCATCCTTTAAATCAGATTTCCCAAGAGAAAGAGGATTGTTGTGGAGAGAGGAAAATTCTTCCCTTTTTAACTGAAGAGGAAATAGATCAACTTATAAACATACAGACAACCTCTGAATCTTCACATAACCACAACTTTTCTAATCTTTCTCCTGTTAATCTTGCATGTCATAAATCAGAAAATAGATGTGTAGATCAATTTGAAGAAAAGCAATCTGATAGTCCAATGTGCATGGTTGATGACATTTCTTTTGTTAATGATTCTCCAAGGTTTTATCAATATGTTGATGATTGTGATTTCCAAACAGACACTAACTGTGCAGAACACTCAGCTTTTGATTTTTGGGAGGAAGCTCGGTTTCATAAACTTGAGAAAAGTGAGCAAGCATTACAGGTCATATATGACACTGATGAGGATAGCCTTGAAATTTTGGAAGTAAGTGAAGAGTCTCAGACTCTTTTTTCTACTTCACTTCAGTCCATCAGAGATAACATTCACATAATTGGAGATCAACAGTGTTTCAGCTTTGATGATGAGCTTGAGGAAGATGATGAATTTCTTGAGCATGTTGTAAATGAGAGGCCTTTTCCTGAAATAGTTGAGGAAGTCATTTTGGACACGGAATCTTCCTTAACTCTAGATTTGCAACCACAAAGTTCCATTGAGTCACAAATTGCAGATGAAGAAAAAGAGGCTGATAAACACATGAGATTTGTCTCACTACCCTTTCAAGATAATTTACTATCACAGTGTATCCCTGCTCACCAAACTGATAACCTCCACACAATTTTCAGTCCACTTAATCAGAACACATCAGCTTGGAATGAAAACTACACTGCAATACATGATGAGTCTAACAGTTCGGGTGATCATGAAGAAGAGTTGCTTTACCAGGGGGGTCCCAAATATAGCCAAGTGGAAGAAAGAGTAGTCTTGAATGAATCCTATATCTCAAAACCTCTAGATCAGGCATTATTCCAAGATCCATTTGTTGTTTTCCTTGAGAAGTCTGAAAGAGTAGTCTTGAATGAATCCTATATCTCAAAACCTCTAGATCATGCATTATTCCAAGATCCATTTGTTGTTTTCCTTAAGAATTCTGAAAGAGTAGTGGGTTTTATCATGAACAAGTTGATGCCAAGAATGAGAAAAAGCTTAAGCACTACTGTCCAGAAACAAACCAAGTGGGAGTGTCCTTTTCATTATTTCTACATCATGAAAGAACTAAACCAGAATCACCCATTTGATCATCTACTTGACTGGTTACATTGGAAAGAAGAGTTCACCAAATGAATGTATGTTGTGTACAGTTTAGATTAGGATAGGTAGATAGTTAAAACTCAGCCTTGTGAGCATTTTTTTCATTTGTAGTTTGTTTGAAGAGAAAGTGAAAAAGCAAAAAATACAAAAAACAGTGAAAAGTAGAAAAAGAGGGCAGTTTCTAAAAAGCAGTGGTAAAGCCCCATGTTCCAAAAAAAACAGTCCTTCGGAAAGCGCGCAAGTCTAAATGCCGCTACTAGTACTTCAATGTCTTGTTCAGCTATCTAGCCTAATCATAGCTGAGCATGTTTAAATTTATTTGTTGATAAGTTAGTGAGCGCCAAGATAGTCAACATTGTGTAAGATTGACTTATCACAGAGCTTAGATTAGGGAGAGATTCTGGTTCCACATGCCTAAAACAGAACCAAAGAGAGAAGCGAGGGATGAAAAACACATTGTACATCTTAGCCCCGCTTGTCTAGTTTCCTTTTTTTTTGCAAAATAACATTTGTGTGCAGCTTGTCTTTTATGCCGCAAATGCATGACAAATCAGACTGCTTAATCCTGATTTGATCATTTTTAAATTTCATGTTGTAGATTAGAAAATGAAATCCTGTCAAACTGCTTAATCTTGACAGTCGATCTAGTTTTAGGTAGAGAAATGAAGGAGTTCATCAGCTTAATCTGAACTCCCGGCAGATATAAGAGTAGAAATAGATAGTTTCATTTTGCAAAAAAAGAAAAATATGCATTGTCAAAAAGCTGCTAGTTCAAATGCGCCAAACAGAAGAAAAAATGTTAGGAAAGATAGTGGGGTAGGTAGAAGTATCATTGATGTTAAACATGCTGACACTTTTCAGAAATAACATCAAGAGAAGGGTAAATTTTGCGCCAATGGATAAGGCACTGGTCTTCATAATCCAAAAATCTGAATTCTGGACACCTCCTGATGAGGACCTGCCCTCCCCAAATGGAGCCACTGTTAGCCATCAATATTTTTTACATGTTAGTGATGACTATATCTTCAGCTGAGTTTTCTAGAAACTGATTTCCTTATGTCAATATGTCATCCAGAAAACCCTCCCAAAACTTTTTTCGCCTTTCTACCTATTCAGTCCACCCCTGGCAAAATCAAAAACCTCATATCACAATCCTATCCAGCTTCAGCCTTCTTGACCTGCCCATCAGCTTTAAAAGGCAAATTCACATCTTTTTCAAAGGTCTCCCCTATGTTAGGAAGTGGCGTTTAGGACATTTCACCTTTGGCAATCATCAAAAAGCCAAAAAAGCCCTCATCTGCAGCAGACCTACCATGACTAATCCCTTAATTTGCAAATGAAGCTGACAAACATCCTTAAGTCGCGCCACTCATATTCCCTAGGTCTCAGCACTGCATGAAGCCCATTCTCAAGCTGACTAGTAGGTTTTTCACTGTGTTCTGTGGTTCTACAAATCGAGAAATATATTTCATCTCATGGAGTAAGTAGCCGGGTTCCACAGTTAGAAGAACGAGGCTGCTTCTAAATATTTGGGCTTTGAAGGATAAGGCACCAAAACAAAAGGCTCTCGATCGGACCTTACGACTCTTTTCGATGTAGAAAATCACCGATGAAAAGGGTCCACCAACATCTCGACCAAAATAGTGGGGTGTCGAGGACGAGAACCTCCTTCATTTACAAGCAGAGGGTTAGGGCGCCTCCTTCATGCATAAGTAGAGGGCGCAGGCCAGTGTTTGACTCAGAAGTTTGCAGAAGTCCAGGTTTGCCCTTAATGAAACAATAAAACAATATCTTCAGGTTTCATGAATGAAATTGCTGGTCATAGCAGGAATGTACTGGAAACATGATCAATTCAAAGAAAAAGAGAGTTTGGCCTGATAAAGAAGCTCATCTCAAACTTGCAAACCATATGGATTATTGAACTCTAGGAGGACCTGTCATCAGTAAACCTTCCAAAGCATAAGGACCCTGTCTATCCACAAGATCAAATAGAACAGATGATAATCAGTGCCATTACACAAGCAGGAGAAAGTGCTTGGTTTTTCAAGGAAAACATTGACCTTCATAGTCACAAAGTTTGCTTGTTAAAATAATCCATGATGAGATGAACAAGCCAAGTGTCTAATTCACCCTTAGGACAATGCAGGGAGACAATATTACTCTGGCTAGGGTTTCTTCTAAAAACACAGTGAGGCTTGCAAGTGAAGATGCTGAGATTGGTGTTGTTCAAGTGGTTTACTTACCACCACATTTGCCCGATGAAGAGCCTCCTCCACATATGAGTAGAGGGCCAAAGCTAATGAAGGTTGTTGAGACTGGTTGATATAGAAAGAACAGTGGAAAGATACCAAAGACTCAATCAAAGTCATTACACAGATAAAAGACAGTACTGATGATGTAAGGGTATGGATACTCCTATTTTATAGAACTATCTGTCAGACAGTATATCTAGAGGAAAGGAGAAGGTACTGAACATCTTGTATACTATCAATGCCAAAGGAGCAGTTGATTTAAAAAGATTTAAAAGCATTCCATGATCACCTGCCCAGAAAATCTAAGGAAATCCCTTCTGAGCAAACAGAAAAGTCTAATGTGAAAAGATGCAACCTAAAAAGTGTATTTTCAGTCCAAAGAAAAAACTTGTGAAACACCTAGAAGCAGCAATTTATCACTGGGAAAGTAAAACAGTGACCAAGGTTGAGTCATAGAATGCATGATGACAGGTATGCAATGCTATGAATAGACAAAGAGACAATTTTAAGCATAGGTGTGCCACTGATATCAAAAAGAAGATTTTCTCCTTGAGGAAAGGTCAAAACAACAAAACAATGTCTTATATCAAAGGTCCAAAGAGGCGCCTTTCAAGAAAGGGTGTTTTCTACTTCTCAAATATTTTTGGTACATTATGAAATAGTCCTTCTTTGCTAGCAATCACCAAGAGAGGGAGGCAGTGCAACATAGTCCAGCCATGAAATGGTGCTATTAACAAAAAGGGGTCTAATATATTGATCAGAACAGAATAAAGACTGTGCGCCCAGAAGCCCTGTTTTCATATTCTACAGGTTTGTTATTTCAGATGAAAGAGGCAAATGGGTATACAATCTTATGAATAGGCAGAGGAGTTTGGTTTTGATGAAATTGCCACTGTTTATAAGTCTTAAAACAAACACGGTTATCATCATTCCAAAGGGCAGACTTAGCACAAAGACACAGTATTAAATAGACAGTGGCAAAGTCGTGGCATGATGAGTTGTCAAGCAGGGGATTATAGTAACAAATGCCCTTCTTTGGAGAACATTGCAGGTCATAGAGAATGCAGCCACTGATACCTGTACCATTAGACACAGTGGAAAAAATAGTCCCAAGTTTATGGAGTTTTGTTTCAAGGTCTAGAGGTTAGTGATTGAAAAGTCCACCAAAGAAAAAGGCCGGAGGTCCTCCACCCCACACCTGTGCTAACATCCGCAATCTATATGTGATCAAATGAGTGGCAAATCTCCAAGCAAGTCTGAGAGTACCAAAGTTAAAAAATCCGAAGGTTTTTCAAACACAAAAACTCCGCAGAAGAAGCCAAACCACGGTTCTATTTCACCTTTTAAAAATAGAATGACCTTTGATATTGTTTTATTTTGAAAAATGATATAAGTTTGAAATATAAGAGTGGGAAATTCACTTTCAAAAAGGCTAGAGTCAAAATCCCATTCACATCCAGCATCAAACAAGCGAGAAAGTTGGGAGAAAATTCAGAAATTTGCCTTCAACAGCAGAGCCTCCTCCATATATGAGCAGAGGGCCAAAATCATTGCAGGCTGTTGAAAACTAGTAAGTCCAAAAGTGCAGGGAAAAGACTCAAAGAAATTGAATGAAGGAAAGTGTTACTGTCTATGATATTAATGTATTGATCTCCCTCTTCAAAAAAGCTACCTGTCAAACAGTCCATCCAGTGGAGAAGAGAAAATGTTGAACATATTGTATGCTTTGAATGCCAAAGGAGCAGTTAACTTAAAAAGGGTTAAAGACCTTTCATAATCACCTATACAGAAATCTAAGGAAATCCCTTCTGAGTAAACAGGAAAGTCTGATGTGAAAGGATGCAACCTAAAAGTGTATTTATAGTCCAGAGAAAAACTTGTGAAACACCTACAAGCAGCAATTTATCATTGGGAAAGTAAAACAATGACCCAGGATGAGTCATAAAATGCATGATGACAGCTATACAAAGCTGTAAATAGACAAAGAGGCAGTTTGATAAATGATCAGTTTTTGAGTTTAAAGGAAAGTGCATTCCTCCCAACATTCAAAAGATAGATTTCTATAACCATCCTTGTCCTTCAAAGAAAAAGCAATGTCCAGCTCGGGTCAGAGTTATTGATCAAGTCTACATATGCATAATGAAAAACCCATAGTGTGAAAAACAAAACAACTTTCCAAAAGCCTACGTTACGTTTCCAGGCAAGGTAACCGTTGACAAAAGGTTTGAAAAATGACATAAAAGTTTAAAGTATGAGAGGAAGAATGTCATTTTCGAAAGCCAAAGACGTTTTGGCCTCCCTGTCACCAAAGAAGTAGTTTTCGGGTCATCAGGCAGAAGTTAACACTGTTTTAGGGCGGCGCGACGGGCCTGGAACTTGGCGCGACGGGCCTGGGCAGCAAAATACACAGGGCTTCAACGTCGACGCGACGTGCCTGTAGGCGGGCGCGACGTGCCTGTAGGTGGCCGCCCGACAGCACGACAACTCCACCCGACACTTTTCTCCGGCGCGACGGGTTTTGCTCCAAAGGTTGCCGCGCCAGTTTTGAAGAGTTCCGTTGCATTGTTAGCTCCCTCCAAGGGATTTCTTCTCAAAAACGCACAAGGTACTCTATCTCCTACCTTAAAGAACTCGAAAAATCAAGTTTAAAGCCTGTAGACCTCGGTTTGAAGCTGTACATAGTTAAAGGGCAAAATTTGTTGATAAGAAGCTGGAGGCAGGGGTATAAAGATGTTAGTTGATGGCAAAGTTGTCCGAAACAGAGGTGCAGATATTTTGTTGGTATATTTCTCAAACTCACAAGCAAAAGGTGTATTACATAAACCACTGTCCGTGTTGATTTCCACCTAAACTAGGTCTGGTTTCCCTTTGCGCTATATTTCATCATTCCGAAGATCTGCTGACAAAGAAATTCTGAGAGTAAAAGGGACTGTTTTTCTGAAAGATAGAGGCTTTTGGTGTTTGAAATCTAACTTCATAGACAGGAGCAGAAATGCATTGATAGATATTGTGAAAACACAAGCAAAGGTGTCCCTCACAAAGTACTGTGCAATATTTTTACAATCTAACTTAAGACTGCCTTTTGTCATTACAAAACATTGTATCACTCTGAAACCTTGTTGACAGGAGAATTCTAAGGTTGAAGCAAGGCCTTTTTTCTAAAAAGCAGAATTTTTAGTATTTGAAAGTTAATACTGAAAACAGAGGTACAGTGGGTGGACTTTTTTAAACTCACAGAGCAGAGAATTTGTTTCCTAAAACCACTGTCACACCTATTTTACACCTAAGCTAAACCTGCCTTTTCATTACACTACATGATATCATTCTGAAGATTGTGGGACAGAGTTTTATGAAGGTGAAACAGGGTATTTTGTTGATGATTGGGCATTTACTGATGATCAAGTAAACATCAAAGCCAGGAATATAGATGTGTTGGTGGACTTTTAAACTCACAGAGCAGAGAGTTTGTTTCCTAAAAACCACTGTTCCACTTACTTTCTCACCCAAAATAAGTCTGCTTGTTTATTACACTATATTGTCATTCTGAAGATTGTGGGACAGAGTTTTATGAAGGTGAAACAGGGTATTTTATTGATGATTGGGCATTTGTAGATGATTAGGCATTTACTGATGATCAAGTAAACAGCAAGGGCAGAGTTATAAAGGCAGTAATTGACTTCTCAAAAGGTCACAAGTGAAAAGTTCTTCTCTTGACACAGTGGGCTATTTTCACCTAACCACAGGGTCTCTTCTTTTCCCACTGTGTGGCCTCCATAGAAGTTTGCCAACAGGGGAAAATTTCAAGGTAAATAACTTAAAAGAGTAGGGTTATAATTTTGAAGTTTGGTTTCAAAGACAAAAATACAAGTGCAAGCAGGCCTCTAAGCAAAAGTCACAAGAGGGGATTTGTTCAAGACTGTGCCCAAAGAATCTACAAAGCAGTTGTTACACATAGTGCCATTGTTAAGAAATATTCGTAGCTAAAGTGTAACCAAATTTGAAAGATTATGGTAAATAAGTGCAGAAGAGTTTATTCAAGGAAGCCTTGTTGCATTCTATTCAAAATCACAGGGTCCATAACTGTCCAAGCAGTTTGGTGGCTTGTCTCAATCCAGGAGAGCATTCTTCATACATTGAAGGCAGTGTGCCTCTTCCAAGCCTGTTTCAGGTTAGAATGCCTCCAAAACGAGATCACAAAGGCAGACAACATAAGAGATATGAGCCTATCTCCATAGAAGACATCAATGCTCATCCCTCAGTACTTTTCAATTTCCATGAGGTAGGCTGTCTTGATTTCTGTCAAAGGATAGAGGAAGTCAAGAGTTTCTCACCACTTACACATTTGTGCGCTTTAAGATTCAAGGACAAACACTTCCAGCTTGCAGATCTTGACTTCAAAATCTCTCCAAGGTATGTATCCAAAGCTACCAAGATCCCGTATCATGGTGAAAAGTGGTTTAAACAAGCACATCTTGATTTGGAGGACTATAAACCTTTCATCAAGCCGGAACATAGGGAGACCATCACTGCTATTTTTCCTTTCTCCTATCTTCTTGACAGTTATGCTCCACTGATGAAGGCCATAATGAGATATTTCACTTGTGAAGGGAGGTTTAGCCAAATATTTGCCTATCATGTTCGCTTGTTGATGCATTTTACCAGGAGCAAGAAATTAAACCTTCCATACTTTTTGTCCAAGAGCATAGAGAAGATGGCAGCTGTTGTCCAAAAGAAAGCTCCACCTCAGCAAATCTCTTCTCTCTTTCATCATTCCTTGATCAAAATCATCTTCTTGCACCAGCTGGAGAAGAAAGGGGTTTCATGGGAGTCCTTCATTAGCCATGCCGATTTCGCCACTGTTCCTCCTGCTCATGTGTCTCCGACTCAGCCTATCCATCGCCCAATGCCTTTATCTAGTAGGCCTACCCCTAAAAAACTCAAGATGATCACTGGGCAGCCAAGTACACAAGGAGAAGGAGAGGGCAGTGAGCCACAGGGAGAAAAGGAGGATGATGAGCAGCAGCAGCCAGATTTAGAGGGACAACAGCAGTTGGATATCATTGGACAGCAGCTAGAGGTTGATGAACATCATCAATTTCAGGAAGAGGGACAGCAGCAGTTAGATATCATTGGGCAGCAGACAGAGGTTGAGGTACAGCAGCAAGTACAGGAAAAGGAACAGCAGCGGACAGAGTTTGAAGAGCAGCAGGTTGAGCAAGCAATTGAAACATCTTTTGAGCCACAAGCTGGACAGGATGTTGAGGAAGGACAGCAAGCTGAAGCTGCCTCCTTGATGGTGACCAAAACTGTCCCTAAGAAGAGGAAATTGCCCAAAAAGACAACTCCTAGCTTGCCAAGGAGAAAGAGCACTAGATTGGCCTTCCAAGGCAAGAGTACAGTTGGAGGAAGCGCCAAACATGGAGGTAAATCAGCTGTCATCCCTATCCCAAGCGATGACAGTGACAATGAGGCACGCATCCTTGAAAACCTCCTCATTCACAAAGAAGGGAAAATTGAGGTTTTACAAGAAGATCTCCAAAGGGCAAGGAATTTCAATCATTTCTTGGAGGTTGAGAACAAACAAATGAAATTTCATGCAGCCATTCATGAGGCAAGGGCCATCAAGTACAAAAAGGAGGCAGAAAAGGCGCAAGTAAGAATTGAAGAGCTTATCGGCGAATTTGATGATGAAGAAGAGGAGGACCAGCCTAGGCGAACGAGGCCTAGAACCATCGGGCTTAGGAGAGCCTTGGAGAAACAGAAGGCTGAAGAACAAGCTCAATTCGAAGCTTTTCCTCTCACTACCCTCTTTGAGCGGGAAATTGAGGAAAACAAGGAAGCTTGGCTTGAGAGGGCTAACCAACATTTGGAGACCAAGCTTGAGAAGGCAAACAGGGATCTCGAGCTACAGAGAAAGAGAACACTTCACTTTCAGAAGCTAAACCAATTCGCCAGGCGCAAATTGAAGGTGGCACAAGAAAAATTGAAGAAATTGAAGGAGAGGCGCCTAGCACGGAAAGAGGCAAAAAGCATATCAGACCTCGATATTTTAGCTTCAGCTTCGGAACATGTTTCTATGGACCCTTGAGGGTCATACATGCCAATTTTGGGCCTGTTTCGAAAACTTTTTGTTTTTTGGCATTTTTGGGGTTTTCGCCAAAAACTCATAAATGCGCCATTTCAGTTTGAAGAGTCGTCAAAGGAGAAGGGTGATACCAATGGATTCCATAATTTCATGAGCAGCTCTCCAGCGATTTTCAAGGCATTTGAAGATCATTCGCCCCTCCAAATTGGCGAAAAACAGCCTCATTTTGCACATTCTGCCCGCCCTATCAGCAGCCTGCTATTTTCTGGGTTTTTGCACACAGGTACAGTTTTGAGAGACTTTCAGAGATCAGATTGAGATAATTCCACTTGCATTGGAAAGCAGACACAGAGAGCTTTCCAACAAGCCATCATGAGCCCCATTTCGACATCGGGAAGGCTTCCATTTGCATCCAGCAAGTCAGGGGACCTTTTTCAGGCATAAATATGAAGTATTTTTGTAATTTTTGAACTTCAAAAATCTACTTTTCCCAAATGTGCGTTAAGCTATTTTTATCATTGGGAAATGATGTAAAGTCAATATAATTTCCGTTTTTAGTAGTTTTTTAGATATTTTATGGGATATTTTGTGCCTTGGGCTTTGCAAAGCCTCAAGGACAAGTTTAGATATTTTGACTTGGCCAATGGGATAGCTAGTTGCTCCATGAGGTTTTCCTCCTTCTAGCCTATTTATCCCATGGTTCTCATTGTAAATGAGAGGCTGAACTTGAGAGAAGAATTAATGCATTGGTCATATGAGCTTTGAAGAATACACTTGAGTTATGATTTTTGGACTGCCTCTTGGATGCTTTTGAGGAATGGTGAAGGCGTGTTGATGGATTCCTTGTCATGGTAGAATGGTATAGTGCTTCTTAATGTGTTTTGTCTTCTAGTTCTCATTCATATTACATATTTCTTGCTGCTATAGATTAGTAAAGATTGATTTTGAGATATGCCCATGGAGGCACCTCAAAATCCCTGAATCTTCATAGCTTGATGTTTTCTTCTCCCTTAGTTATGCTAAAGAATTCTTAGCTGCTCTTTAGTAACCTAAGGTATTGTTGCTAAGTTTTATTCATCAGTTCTATGAATGTTAAGTAGGATGTATGGTTTACCCTACCTACCTACAAGTTGCCCATAGTTCTGTCCATAAAACTTTCTCTTTGACTGATTTGTTGATCATCTTGTTGAACCAAGGAGGCCTAGTCCCGATCTAGCCCTTTGCCTAAAACTATGAAAACTTATTTGTCCAAGTGCCCAATGACTTAGAGACTATGTTTAGGCGTTCCGGCATAGTTTATGAGTTGTTAGTTTGTCTTATATGTTTTCCCCAAAGTTTGATAGCCATTTCCTGAAGTTAGATGGTCTTATACCTCTATGTATGGCTGGAATGTTTGATTTCTATCTGTTAATTAGCTTATAGTTATACTTAACATGATTAATGGCTTGCTATTACATGTTTATTGTCTGCTATTAACTAGTTACACTTGAAATCCCTTGTCTTTCACCAACTTGTTGTCCACTTAATCCATTTTGCCCAGAGATCCCTTCTACCGTGAATCAAATCGGCCCTACAGCAGCTTTACATCATCACTTCATAGCTTCCTTGACCTGTTTGACCCCATAGCCCAATTTATCTACACCTTGTTATCCAATTTATGTATTTGATCAGTTTCATCCCTCACAAACTTAAAAACTAAAAAACCAAAAACACACTTCATAACTAGCCTAATATCAGAACATCACAAGTAAACACACCGACATCTTTTACACATATAGAGAGAGCCCTCTCTGAGTCCAGGAAGGCTAGGTCCTTGGGCTCCAAAGCTTGGTTTGATGTTACATCGTCATTTGGCTAGCCAATCGGCCAAATCACGGGACCCTAACACGATGGATACGAAACAATAAAATCATTTTTATGTAGCGTGCATATAATTTTCGTATTTTTATGTAGCGCGCATATAAGTTTCGTATTTTTATGTAGCGCGCATATAAGTTTCGTATTTTTATGTAGCGCGCATATAAGTTTCGTTATACCGACGGCGGACAAAGCGTCGCTACTGCGACGGACACCTCCTAACGTTGCAATTGCGACACATAGGCGTTGTGTCGTACATGCGACGTTTGGAGGCAGCCGTCGTAATAGCAACGCTTTGGGCCATAGTGTCCCAATTGCCACACCTAGACATCGTGTCGTACATGCGACGTTTGGAGGCAGCCGTCGTAATAGCAACGCTTTGGGCCATAGTGTCGCAGTTGCGACACTTAGACGTTGTGTCGTACATTCGACGTTTGGAGGCAGCGGTCGTAATAGCAACGCTTTGGGCCATTGTGTCGCAATTGCGACACCTATACGTTGTGTCATACATGCGACGTTTGGAGGCAGCCGTCGTAATAGCAACGCTTTGGGCCATTGTGTCGCAATTGCGACACCTATACGTTGTGTCGTACATGCGACGTTTGGAGGTAGCCGTCGTAATAGCAACGCTTTGGGCCATGGTGTCGCAATTTTGACGTTTAGTGTCGCAATTGCGACGTATTCCTCTAAACGTCGCAGTTGTGACACTTTGTCTAAGTGTCGCAATACCGACACATTTCTATAAACGTCGATATAGTGACGGTTTCGGGCAGGATTGAAAAAATTTGGGGAAATTTCCGACACTTGGTCAAAAGCATCGGAACCAAGTGTCGGAATTTCCGCCAAATGTAGTAGTGAGAGATATATTGCCTTCCATAATATATTATATAGAATTTTTTTGAAAGTCACTTTCAATCAAATAGAAGGAACATGACCTCTAGTAGGTTAAAAGGAACAACTAGCTTTACTTGAAGCCAGGAAGATGACTCTAGTCATGCACACAATGCCTCTCTCCAATAATATAAGAGTTTATTTTTATCCTCAGATTGGATATCGTGCATTGAAATTAATCCTTGTTAACATCGTTACTCTAAAATAAAATAGTTTCATTGTAGATAGAGGAGAATAGAAAACCATTCCCATTCCCTGGAGGTTGCTGGTCATAGACTGTTAAAAAGTCCAAATCAAACTATGTTGCTTTTTCCGAAGGTTGGCAACATACTGGACTCCTTCTCCACACACTGAAAATCACTGGAGGGAAGAAGATTCTTGAGGGAATGTTGAGCAGAGAAGGGAAATATCTTTCTATTTTTGAATTTTATTTTCATTAAGCATTAATGTTGTGGATTTTTCATTTTTTATAGTATTTTTTTCTTTAAATACATCTTATATTAACAAAGAGAGTAAAGTATATCAAAATATGTAAAATATTTAAATATGAGTAACATAAATTCAACTAGGCTTAAACAAAACAAATGTCCATTAAGTAATAATACGAAGGAGCTGCAGATAGCTCAACATGGTCTTTATAATAAATAGCTTAATATATGAAGCACTATGATTATTTAATGTTCAAGCTTCGAAGAATACATGGAAGAGAGCAAACACAAAGCGATCGAGCACAAAAATTGGATATGGTGCATTGAAATTAATCCCTGTTAACATTGTTACTATAAAATAAAATATTTTGATTGTAGACAGAGGAGAATAGAGGTTGGGATGATAGGAAACCATTCCTAATCATGTAGGTTGAAAATACGAAATACGAATTTAGGAACGTTTCTAGGATCGACCAGAACAACCTCACAATAACCAAACTCACTGGTCAAGGTTCATGAACTTACTTAGAACTTGTTATGTTTTCATCTGCTTTAGAGGAAGGAATCACCTTCAATGCTGGAAATTAGGTATTTGATGAAATAAAATGAGAGTTCCCAGGTAGCGTGACATTCATGTAAGGAAGGGGTCATCTTCTTCATTGAGTTCCTTGTTTAGGTTTCGCATATCCATGTTTTAACAAACATATGATCTCATAGAGACATTGAAACTTTCATTTTAATAGGGAGGGGATCCTTAGCACCTATTTCTTTCCTACCTTTCATTTTCCTAGTGGCAAGATGTAGTTATTTCTTCTGCGTCATTTCTCCTTTTGGGCTGCTCACAGAGTGTTAAAAAGCCAAAATCAAACTATGTTGGGTTTTTCTGAAGGTTGGCAGTAGACTAGACTTCTTCTGCACACACTGAAAAGCACTGGAGGGAAGAATATTCCCGAGGGACTGTTGAGTAGAGAAGGGAAAGATATTTCTATTTTTGCATTTGATTTTCATTAAGAATTAATGTTGTGGATTCTTAATTTTTTATAGAGTTTTTTCTTTAAACACAACTTATATTAACAGAGAAAGTAAAGTATATCAAAATATGTAAAATATTTAAATATGAGTAACATAATTTCGACCAGGCTCAAAAAAAGAAAATTTCCATTAAGAAATAATACGAAGAAGTTGCATTTAACTCAACATGGTCTTTAGAATAAATAGCTTAATATATTAAGCGCACAAACGTTCAAGCTTCGAAGAATACCTGGAAGAGCACAGACGCAGAGCGACCGAGCATAGAATGACGAGCACAAAGCGTACATACACAAAGCAGATGAGCATAGATGCATGAGCATAGAGCGAACGAGCACAGACGCAGAGTGAACGAGCACCAACAGTCATGAAAAAAATGACATAAATCTTCTGCCAGTCTGTCGGCTGCTATATTTATAAAAACAAAGTTCGACCGAACTTTTTTAAAAGTTTGGTCGAACTATTAGTTCGGCTAAACTTTTAACGCTAGTTTCTCCACCTCCAGCCAAAATCCAATTATCGTTGTCGTCAATGTAAATGGCAGAATAAGTTCGATTAACGGGATAAAAAGTTTGGCCGAACTTATTAAAAGTTTAGCCGAACTTATGAAAATTTCGGATGAACTTGTGGGAGAGTGAAATTTTTGGGCGCTTTTCTCACGAAAGTGTAACCCACCTTCATACATTCACTCTTAACCATATTTCTCCATAAATAGATCAAAATCCAGTATACATGTTTACATGGTTTATTATTATTATTTCTATTATTTTTAATGAATTAAGAAGAAATTTTCTTGGTTTTACTAATGACATTTTGAACAGTTTAAGATTCTACGGCTCAAATCAATTTTCATAGCTATATCCATGGTTAAGGTAGTATCACCACTCTAGAAGGAAATAAAACACTTGGAATTGGTTTCTAGAAGCTCCAATATGGATTTTTATTGTTCAAAATCCACCGAGCTTGCACATGTGGACCTCCAACAAAAGATCAAAGGAAAAAAATAGAAATTTGGAACTGTCAATTTCATACGCGTTTTTTGAGAAAATGAAAATTAATTTCAAAAAACGAAGACATGGGTTGTTTTAAGAACGGGCCCAGCTAGGTTCCCATCAAGCAGTTTTCTCCAATTTGTTACCATTTGAGATATTGTTGGGGTTATTAGGAACCCTGTTTTGTAGATTGCATGAACACATAGTTTGGTAATTTCATAGTGAATGACTAGTCACCGAAAGGATTGGAATGAGTTTTTATTTAGAAAATTTGTGGTAAGGACATAAGTGTGATCAAATATGGACTAATATTTGATCCTAGAAACCTTCAAAATATATTTTATTTTATTTCAAACTAATTTACTAAGATCTCATGGCCAAAATTCATGCAATAAAATTCTGAGTTTCTTGTTGCTTCAAAACTCTATAAATTGCAGTCTCTTTGATGAGGGGGAGATCAGATGTCAATGATGAATATTAAATTGTAATTTTTGCTACTACTTGAAGAAGAAGAACTATGTTTTTTTTCCCAATGAATGTAATATATGATATGGTGAAAATATTAATGAAATTGGTGATTTGAATCAAGTGATATGAGTTTATAATTCCTCACACTCACCAGGAGCCTCCCCTATGGAGTTGTGAGATAGCATTGTTGTCGTTTTAATCTTCTTCTTCTTCTTTTTTTTTTTTTTTTTTAGTATTTTCTTCGATTTAGTTTCTAATCTCTTTAGATGCGTGAATTCTCTATTTACAATATAGTTTTATACTTTCTTTCTTTTGTCTATTACAGGTTGAGTGATCAATGTAAACTAAAAAATCCAAAAAAAAAATCCTTGGAGTATTTTCTAAGAATTGCATTCATTTTCATGTTTGTTCTAGTCATCATTTTGATAAGATATGGAGGCTTTTGCACTTGAAATTTTGTCAACATATCATTTCTTTTCATTGCTTTCTAGAATAGTTTCCAATTCCAAGTTTTCTATATTAATTGTGCTTTTTTATTTTATAGTTAGATTTCCTTTCATTATTTTAGATTATATTTATTTTGAAATCTCAAAGATTAAAATTAGAGTAGAGTTGTTTTATAGTTCATAAAATAAATTTCCTTTTTAAAGTTAGCTATTTATATTTCCTTTCATTGTTTAATAGAATAGTTTTCATTTTTTGTTTATTATAATAGATTTCAATTTCTTATCCAATTAGAATAGATCTCGAAGTTTTGATAGTATAATTTTATTTAAAATTTCATTTAAATTTCAAAATTTTGAGTTTGAATTCATTGTCCTTTTAATAAATAACATGTGCACATGCTTATCAAAACTTAGTCATAAACATGGTTAAATCCTCATGTGAATTTGGATTAGTTTCTTTGAATTCAAAGTAGACATTCTAACACATATAGTGCATGTATACTTTACAAGTTCACGTACCTGGATTGACATATAAATGCAAGTAATTTAAGTGTCAATTAAATTACCCAAAAATTGTACTTCCATGTTCACATGACGCGTTCATCCCACCTGTTCTCTTAAGCACTCCTTGAGTTTTTTCTAGTGTACACCCATTGGGATACCTTCGTTGTACTTAAATATTATGTTTGCTCTGCCTTGGGCCAATAAAAATTCTCCCCACAACTACTACCATCTGCCACATTTTCTCGATCCTCAGTTGATCTACTCTCCTAATGACTGTGTTGCATTTGGAAATGTTGTCAAAATAACATGCAACAAAAGGTCATCCAACCAACTTTAACTCTGCCACTTTGACCTTGGGGTTCTAATATTGGGTTGGCAATAAGTTGTTATCTAGAAGGAAATTTGGGGACTTTAATAAACCTTTGGATAATTGTTTATGAGAATAATCCAAATATTCCATATCCAAGAGCATCTTAGCTAAAATCGCAACTTGGAAAAAATTCCTTCAAATCCTCAGACTCCCTAACCCTCATAGATATTATTTTAGCTTCTCCAGTAAGCCTATTAATATGATGATTATCTACTTGAAGACTGGAAAAACCATAGGATCCCCCATGAGCTTGACATTGATGATAGCTTAGTTGACATCAATGACAACACATAAGATGCCACCAGCCATTCAGGCAACGCCAACTTTCCAAAAATCTCCCCCTTTAGCATTGATTGAAATAGACCAAGATCCTCCTTAAAAGAGAAGAAGCTCCCCATAAAACCAAGAATTATTTTCTCCATATTTGTACTTCCCTCACATCAATAAAATTCTCCCACTTTTACATCAATGGAAAAGGATGCACCCGATAAATCCCCTTGAAACATTTCAAGCTACTCTTCAATTGATTCTACAAGTTGAGTAGCTTCCAATGCTTATTATTATTGAGTCATTTTGTTGGAGGAGATGAAACTCATATTTTTTGTCTAATATATTAAAAGGGTTCTCGTGCCAGTGATTTCATGAAAATATCAAAGATTTTTTTCATTAGTGGCAACATATTCAAGTTGAGCAACATTAGCAACAACTTATTCTATTAAGAAATGAAACTTGATGGGAAGGTGCTTGGATTTTGAGTTCATGAAAAGAATCTTAGAAATGTTGATAGCACTAGTATTGTCACACATTATTGGAACTAATTCATTCAGGTTTACCTTGATGTCCTTTAAGTTTTACTTCATCAACATAATTTGTGTGCAATAGGTGGAAGCAAAAATGCACTCCGCTTCAGTTGTTGATGATGAGATTGAGTATTTCTTTTTACTGACCCAAGATACTAAACAGTCTCCCAAAAAGAATGCCACTCTATAGGTTAGTTTCCTATCATCAACATTGCCTACCCAATCAACATCAATATAGGCCTTTAATTTGCAATCTATACTTTTGGCATACTACAACCCATAGTCTGTTGTGCCTTGTAAGTATTTGAAAGTCATTTTTATAACATTGAAATGGATTTATCGGGGATAGGATTGAAATATGGAAACCAAACCTACTAAGTTACATGATGCATGTTCTTGAGGTTGCGAGTTAAAGCAGGCTTCCAATAATTTATTTGGATATTGTTTGATTTACTAGAGGTGTCTCATCTTCTTTACATAACTTACAACTAATAACCATGGGGGTACTAATTGGCTTGCATTCTTGAAATCAAAATTTATTTATTGTTTCTCTAAAATACTTGTATTGGTAGATGAATATGCCATCCTTTTATTGAGAAATTTGTAGCCCCAAATAAGGATAGTTCTCCTCTCATGGACATCTAAAATTTCGTCTGCATACAATTTACAAATTGTTCTCCCAAATACCCTAGGTCTTTGTCAAATATTATGTCATCTACATAAACTACCACAATCAAAAAGTGATCATATTGATATTTAATGTACAAGTTGCTATCTGTAGTGCCTCTCTTGAAGCCTTGTTGTTGAAGGTATTTATCCAACCTATCATACCAAGCTCTAGGATATTTTTTGATCCCATAAAAATCTTTCTTCAATTTGCAGACATAATAATCATTCTCTGAGAGCCTGAAACTTTCTAGTTGTTCTATATATACTTCTTCTTCTAGATCATCAATGAGTAAAGTAAATTTCACATCCATCTGGTATACCTTAATGTTCTTGTGACTTGCAAAAGTAATAAATATTTTGATGCATTCTAATCTTGCTACCAGTGCAAAGGTTTCTTCAAAATCTATTCCTTCTATTTGAGCATACCCTTTGCAAACTAGTTGAGCCTTGTTCCTTATTATTTGGCCTTCCTCATTTAGATAATTTTTGAAGACCCATTTGGTACTTATTAGGTTATTCTCTTCAGGTCTTGGAATAAGATGTATAATTCTTTTCAATCTGATCCAATTTTTCATTCATTTCCTTCACTCATAACTTATCTTCACTTGTCTGATTGAGATTATTGGGCTCAACTTGATATAATAAAGCAAGGTTTGCAGAACTTGAACTTCCAAGGAATCTCCTCCTACTTTGAACACCAAGTATTTGATCACCAATAATTTGAATTTTGGGTTATTGTTTCTGTACATAGCTTGAAGGATTTTTGGTCCTTTGCATTGTATTTATTTCTTCATCTTTTGCCTCTATTTCTTCTTAGTATGAGATTTTGTTGGTTGAATTTTTCATCTTCATCTGAGTTCACGTTTTCTTTAGATGGATCATATTGTGGTATTATTTCATCCATTACAATTCCATTGCAGTATTTAACTCTTTTTTATCTCTTTTTGAATAATTTGTATCTTTTACTTTTAACTAATTATCCAAGGAATATACCTTCATCTGCTCGATGATCAAACTTTCCAAGTTTCTTTTCCATTTCTTTTAATGAAGCATTTTCTCCCAAACACCTTGTAGTGTTTCGCTGATGTGGGTATCCCTTTCCATAGCTCCTAGGGATTATTATCATTGTTAGGCCTGAGTTGTGTTTTATTTTCCAAATACATTATTGCTTGTGTTACTTCTCCCCAGAAGGTGTGTGGTACATATCCATCTGGTATACCTTAATGTTCTTGTGACTTGAAAAAGTAATAAATATTTTGATGGCCTCTAATTTGGCTACCAGCGCAAGGGTTTCTTAAAAATCCCTTCCTTCTATTTGAGCATACCCTTTGCAGACTAATTGAGCCTTGTTCCTTATTATTTGGCCTTGCTCATTTAGATAATTTTTGAAGACCCATTTGGTACCTATCATGTTATTCTCTTTGGGTATTGGAATAAGTTGTATAATTATTTTCAGTTTGATCCAATTTTTTATTCATTTCCTTCACTCATAAATTATCTTCACTTGTTTGATTGAGATTATTGGGCTCAACTTGAGATAATATAGCAAGGTTTGCACAACTTGAACTGCCAAGGAATCACCTCCTACTTTGAACACCAACTATTTGATCACTAATAATTTGAATTTTGGGTTGTTGTTTTTGTACATACCTTGAAGGAGTTTTTGTCCTTTGCATTGTATTTATTTCTTCATCTTTTGCCTCTATTTCTTCTTGGTATGATATTTTGTTGGTTGAATTTTCTTCTTCATTTGAGTTCACTTTTTCTTTAGATGACTCATTTAGTGGTATTATTTCATCCATTACAATGTCATTGCAATATTTAACTCTTTTTTACCTCTTTTTTAAGTATCTAAGGAATATACCTTCATCTGATCAATGTTCAAACTTTCCGATTTTCTTTTCCATTTATTTTATGTTCAGCCTTTCAGGAGCAGCAGATCTATATCTGACATTCAGGCCATTGTATTTTACCTCCATGCAGCAGTAGCCCCTAGGGAGTCTTATCATTGTTAGGTCTGAGTTGTGTTCTATTTTCTAGATACATTATTGCTTGTGTTGCTTCTCCCTAGAAGATGTGTGGTACAACATTTGAAGCTTTTGCTCCCAAATACCTTGTAGTGTTTCACTGATGTGGGTATCCCTTTCCATAGCTCCGAGGGAGTCTTATCATTGTTAGGTGTAAGTTGTGTTCTATTTTCCAGATACATTATTGCTTGTGTTGCTTCTCCCCAGAAGGTGTGTGGTACATATGCCTCATCTATCATAGCTCTGGTCATCTCTTGAAGTTTTATGTTATTTCTCTCTACTACTTCATTTTGTTGTGTAGTTCTCTCCATTGATTGCTTCCTCCTCATGTTATTCTCTTCACAATACTCTTCAAACTATATCGACATGAATTACACACCTATGTTCAATCTTAGAAATTTGATCTTTAGATATTTCTCATTATTGAACTGAGCTTTGAATATCTTGAAATTATTCAGAGCTTCTAATTTCTCTTTCAGGAGAATTAACCACATGGCTATGATAAAATCATTAATAAATAAAATAAAGTATGTTTCTATTCCTGGGATTTTTTTCCAAGTTGGGCCACAAATATCAGTGTGAATCAGATCCATAGGTTTAACTGATGATAACTTCATTGTCTTGAATCGAGTCCTTATCTACTTACCAAATTGAGAAGACTTGAAAATTAAGTCATCAAGAATTTATAGTCTTGGTAATCCTCTTACTACTCCCATCTTATTGATTTCTATCAGATTGTAAAAATTCATATGTTTGAGTCTCTTATGCCACAACTGTGTTTATTTTTTCTTACTTAGGTATAAAATTATTCTGGATTCATCAAACACATAAAATTGTTGTGAGTCTTGACTACTTTTCCCACTAGCTTTTTGGTTTCTTCTTTTCAGATCTCATAGTTTTTTGATCGAAAAGTCACGTTATAGACATTATCACACATCTAAATCACACTAAAAAAATTCTTTTTGAGACCTTCTACATACAACACATTTTGAACCTTCGTCTTTTCATCGAAACTGAATAATCCATTACCTTTAATTCTTGCTAGAGAATTATTTCCGAAGGTGACATTGTTCCCTTTGTCTTTTTCTTTGAGAGATAAGAATTTACTCTCATCCCAAATCATGTTCTTATAACAAATACTATATACATACCATGTATTTTCTTAGTTATTCATATACAAATACAATATACACTCCATGGTTCTTTCAAACTTATGTTTCCAACTCTTCTTGTCGTTTGAGAATCTTGGTTCCCAAAGATATTTTATCTTAGAAGGGTACTCAAACTTGCTTCTGCACTAACTTGTCTTGTGCCCAAAATTATTGCATTTGAAGCATTCAACTTCATTCATCAGGGGATAGAAAGGATTTATATTATTGGATAGTGAGTTTAGAGGACTAGAATAGTGATAATTTCCATATCTTAAATTTTCATTTCTTTCAAATTTGATTCCTATGCAATTAATAGCTTTATGTAGAAATAACCCTAAAACAAATTTGCTTACTTGAAATTAAAGGGTTTACGATTTTGGGCCAATTATAGGCACCTCTGTAGTATGGATGATTAGTTCATTTTTCTCTGGCATGAGTACTTTGGGAGGTATGAATTATTTTTCCAATGTTCGGTGCATATCTCGCTTGATTTTTGTTTATATTCATTGATTATTCCATGAAGAAATTTTCAATAGATGTGGGGGTCTTGAAATCTTGCGTAACTCATGCTCTTCTTTCCCAAAGAAGACTTTTGGGATTAAGAGTATCTCGGGCCCGCCTTCTTCTCTAGTGGCCTTTGATTACTCAAAATATGGTTTAACTTATTTGTCCCTTCAGTAATTTTATATCCATATCCTTTTCAGTATTTAATCTCTCCAGATTTTTTCTCAAGGAAATTATTCTTCTTCTAGACTCTAAAAACTCTCCTCCCATTCGAGAATAAAATCATTCAGAACTTCTTCTTTCCATTTTTCTTCCTCTAACTTGAACTTTAGAGACATAATATATTCTTTACATGGTTAAGATATTTTCTACTCCTTTTTCATGATAAACTCCTACTTTAAGATTCAATTCTCTTCTTCTATATTTTCACATGTTTTTTTTTTTTTGTTCTAATCAAAGAGCTAAGTTGTCTTTACTTTTAATCACTTCTTCAAGTTTTTCTCTTTGATAAATTAACTCTTCATTGTCTAAGTTATACATACCTTCTTCAACTCGAAAAAACTTTTCTTTTAATTTCGTGTTCCTTTTAATGGCATTCTATAACTCATCAAGAGAATTGATGAGCTCTCCTTCAAGGTCCATGTCTCCTTCGTCTTCCTCCTCTTTAGATGCAATGACATTTTATTTCTTGGAGTCAACTTCAAGTGCCATAAGTAGAAATTCAATTTAATTTACCTCTAAAGAATCCTCAGTATATTATTATGGTGTAGAGCTATCCTCTTAGGAGTAGAGCCCCTTCTTCTTTAATAACTTATTTTGATGTTTCTGAGCTTTGTATTTGTAATTTTGATCTTTGTACTTTTCATTTTTAGGTAAATTTGATGCAAAATTTCCAACTGTTCCACAATAAAATAATTTGATGGTAGATTACCTTTCTACTTTCCTGAACCATGTTTTAATTTCCTGGAAAAGTGAGCCAACTCCTAATCAAATTCAATATTGGAACAATCTTGATGATATTTGTGCTCCTTAGCCTTCTTGGACACCTTTAAAGTTTCCTCATTTTCAATAGTCTTCTCTTTTCGTACTCTTATCTCATAGGAACTTAGAGTACCCAATAGTTAGTCCATTGTGATACTTTTCATATCAGTCGTCTCTTCAATGGATAATATTTTGGAATTAAATCTCATAGGTAGAGATCTTAAGACCTTCTGAACAATTACATCCTCTTTGATATCTTCACAAAGTCCTCTAATGATATTGGTTACTTCATCAACTCTGAGGAAATAATTTGATATACTTTCTTCTTCACTCATTCTTAAGCTCTCAAACCTCATTCTGAAAGTTTGAAGTTTGTAATTCTTGACTTTCTTATCTCCTTCATGGCTCTAATCGAGTGTTTCACACACTTCTTTAGAAAACGTACAATGCATAACCTTTACAAGTTCAGATTGACTAAGACTGGAGAGAATGGAATTATTGGCATTTTCATTATTTCCATACACCCTTTTTTCATATGCATTTGTAGGAGGGATTGTAGGGACAACATAATCTACCAACCTAGAGCTCCAAACATCTACCCCTAGGGACATGAGAGAGGCTTCCATCCTAACTTTCCAAAACACATAGTTTGTCCCATCAAAGACTGATATCTTACTTGAGTAAGCATCCTCACACTCTTGTCTAGACATGATTCCTTACATATATATCTTCTAGTGGTTAAACTGTTCTTGAAGGAACTTGGATCTGATTCCATTTGTTGGAATAAGGAATTGATGAGAGGGGGGTGTGAATGAGTAATTAGTGAGGTTTTTAAACTTTAGGCTCAATTCATAATTTCCATTCACTCTTTGCAATAACTTATGTAAGCATTCTTAATACAATACATTGACAACAATGTAAACCATTCACATGAACAGACAATACATCAATCGAGCAACAAACACATGTTGACATGGGTGTTTTTTATGTGGAAACATAAAGGGATACAACCATCAATTTGTTTGTTATTATGATGTAATTTAAGCTCCCACTTATTTACATAAAGTCTTTTATGAGCATCCACTCACAGGAGGCCCCAATCTCCTTCAAGATAGCAAGTCACTATTTTACAAGAGGCTCCAACCTATTATGAATGCAAGGCACAACTTGCTCTACCCCGTTGTTCTAATTTTCATAAATTTTTCAAACTGCAAACAAAGGCATATACAAATGCAAAAAAATATAAAATCTGGTTAGTTGTCCCACACAACACCTTCTCCTCTGATTTGCAGTCCTTCTTTGCACTACATACTTTTATGCACTTGAAACTCTGTTCTCATCCTTCACTTTCTCTATATAGATATTAGCTTTCAACCACACATGCACTATGTTACTTGTAGCCACTCACCCACTTCACTCTGTCCTCACACTTACTTCACTCGTGACTCAATGTTTGTGAGCATTGAATGTAGTGTTTGATGAGATTATAGGGAGTATGGTGCACTTAGTTGGTATTCAATTGAAAGGTTTTGTGTGGGATTGATTTAGTTGATAATGGATGACTTGTTCAATCTCATAACTGTATTGGTCGCTAGACTCACACAATTGTTCTATACTGACAACCTGAGTATGGGAAAAAATTACTCAACCATCATAAAAAATCATGGTATCCATTATAACTTACACATATTAATACTTACCACTGATATTGAATTAATTATGTGATTGACCTCTAAAATGTCCTTCCATACCGAGAATTATCTCTCAGTCAAAATGTGCACGAGTTGCATTATAACTCTGCTCTAAACACTTTCTCAGCCACTGCAACTCTACTAATTCAAGGAATGTGCACCTGAGAATTATTTTAATTCAATTTTTCATGTCGTACAAGGAATAATAGGTGTGGCTTTTTTATTTTGAATGAGGCCCATTAATTTATTTTTCACATCATGGTCCTTGTAGCCTTGTTTTTTTTTTCTTAACAATTTTCCATTATTGCTCATTAACATTGATTCTCCCATTACAAATACTTTTCATATCTAGCTACTAACCATTTTCATGACTTTATGTTTTATTTTTAGTGGACCCCAAGTATGGAATAATCACCAAGCTTGGCCCATGATTCCAAAGAGACACTAACTCATTTCAACATTGAAACACTTTTCCAGAATGATTTTAATAATAATAGACCAAAGGAACTTCATCATAGAAGTACACAAATCCATTGTATAAGTGGCTCATGGGCACTCCTCTGGAATATATTCCCATAGGGATTAAATTCCACGCATAAAATATTTGCATCTTTGGACATATGGCACCCACAAGATCAACTCCTTGGAAAACCTTTGCCTACAACATTCTCATCCTGGCGCCTTTTTTCTTTGTATTTGTCCAGAAGGATCTTGGTCACAAATAGATGAAACAGTGTTGCATAACCATTACCATGGCACACATTTTTTCATTTGACAGGACCATTAATTTTCAACCTAATCTCCATCTCCTGGCTCTGTTATCTCGGAAAAGTCCTTCACATGGATTTTTTTCTCTATGGTAAGCCTTAGGGGCTTACATGTCTAGTGGGACAACTCAACACATGCATCAACAAATCAATGATTATATGGGATGAGTTGTGTTGATTATATATTTCACCCTTAATATTTTAATTAAAGTCATGCAGAGGCAAAGCACCCAATAGCATTACTCATGACTAAAGTTTGAAGCTGGCTAAGTAGAAATAGCGCTAAGCTAAGTCACGTTCCCAATGGATAAGTGCATTTCTATAATGGAGTGGAAATACATAAGGACTTTGAACATTAGCTGAGCGAAGATATAAAAGACACAAAGGGAAAGAATATAAAATGGGGCCCGCATGCACTTTACACACGCTGGCAAGGGATTCTGCAAGGGTAATTCCTGGGGGGGTCATGAAGCGAAGGAGCAAGTCAAAGCCTTACCCCCTCGGAAATTTGATGACGTGTCAGGAGGGTCGACACGAGGCAAGTGTTATATGGGGAATAAAGCACAGGTTTTAAAATTGTCACAATATGCGCCTCGTATTCCACGAGGGCTATGTTCTGAGGCAAAGCTATCACCATGAATAAAAGGTAAGGTAAGTTTTTAGGATATCTGGCACTGAGGCCCGTACCAGTATTTAACCCAACATGTTGTGTTTACCTACCCAAATTCTAACACCCAATTCCTACACGTCACGTGTCTCACTGTCAGTGCCCTTACGACGCTTACCCCACTTGCTTCACCATTCGACCTTTTCCTGAGCTCCCTCAGTTCTATATAATGGTCCTCCATCTTTTACTGCAGTAAAATATTCAGGTTTTCAACTACGGTATAAACAAAAGTCAGAGCCTAGTACCAGGTCCACCCAGTCACTGTTAGTACCCCCACGTCGCTTTCCCGAGAAAATTTCCTACTGCGCAGGTATTCCATCCCTCATATTCCCTCTGGTTTCCTTTTGTTTTTGAAATTTTATTGTTAGTCATGGGTAAGGTCACAACCAAGAAGTCAGAGCCAGAGACACCCCAAGTCCGTGAAACCAGAAATCCTCCAGGGTTTGAACCTTTCTTAGACCGACAAGCTGATACCTACGACTCGCGGTATCCATTTCCCATTAGCAGTATCAAGCCTAAACTTTTTAGGAGACATGTCGAAAATAGGGATAGGTATCGGGTGGTTCTGTCGGGTCTATATCATCAAATTACCCCTCCAGTTTATCTAGTGGTTGAATTTATCTATTGGCTTAGGGACGCCTATGACGAACGTCGAGGTATGTTCCTCTCAGCTCAAGGGAATAGGATATGTTAGGAATCTGTAATTTTGGCAAGATTGGCAGAGTCCAATTACAGAAACAACATCGTTTCAACCACTTTGGGATTCTAGGATCTAGGCCTCCCGAATCTGGAGAGGGATCTCTCCAATAAGTATAAAGATGGATTTGTCTTTGAAGTTTAGGGTAATGATATTAGGCTAGTTATGAAGGCCGAGGGTTTTGTTTGTTTTTGGATGGTTGAGCATGAAAAACGGTTTGAGGAGAACGTTCTAAATGAAAAGAGTTTCAAAAGTGAGAAGTTGCAAGCAAATAGAACAAGCTTCGGCCAGAAAAGGTAGATAACTGCAGGTTTTAGTCCATTGGGCTATGGAGTCATAATAGGGTTTAATTGGAACAGCAGATTCAAGAATGGTCCATGGGGCAAGTCATCTATGTCTAGGATCTCTTTGAAGATTGATTTATGGAATGGAATGGCACAATAAGAAGGGGAATTAAACAAATGAAGAACAAAGAGCAGCCCAGGATCTGGTAAGTACTTTTAAACTAGCCAGCCTTTGACAAACCCTTAAGAAGGACAGGAAAGTAAACTAGGATCTGGTAAGTACTTTTAAACTAGCCAGCCTTTGATACACTTTCAATAGAAAACATGTAAAAACAGAGGGAAGCACAAAGATAACACAGAATGGTCTAAGATTTGGTAAGTACTTCTAAACTAGCCAGCTTTTAACACATTCTAAGGGAAACAATCAAACAGTTATGCGAATAGGACTAGGACCAGGGCTCACCATATCTTCCTTAGTTCATCTTCACACAACATATACTGAAAGTAACATTCAAAAATAATATTCAGCTGACCATAAGACGAGGGAACGCCAGCATTCGTATGCTTAGACTGAATTTAATCATTTTCAAATAACACAGTTGGAAGAAAACATTTAAATAAAGATTTTTCAGCCAGAGAAGGTTACTCATATACAGTAGGTCCTAACACTGTTTAAACTGTTCTTTACAAGAGAACATGAAACATAATGAAAACGGAAACAAAATCACAAGTTACAATAAGAATAACATCACCGTCAACATAGACCAGAATCCCATAAATCAACTTGTATTGATGCTCCAAACCAGTTACAACTTTAAGTCCAATGCTTTAGTTTAGCAATCATCTACACTATTCAGTCTAACTATTCTAGAGCAAGCAGAGCTCCAAGGGCCAGTGAACACTATGTACAGATAGAAGTCTCAAGCTCAAGTGTGTTTCAAAGTTCTGCAACCAACCCCTCACTCATCTTCTACATCAGTATATATAGAAGGATGAGGAGGTCAAAAAGATATACAATTACAATTAATACAGACTTTAATGGCTTCTGAGCCTTTGAGAGGCCCAACGAAGAAACTTACATGCATATCTTTTGTAATAAATGATTTTCATTAAAGATCAAACTCTGTGGGAGCGTTTGTTGTCTTTCGTGGTTCTGTGTGATGTGAGGGTCACTCTGCAGATGGGTTGTGCATTGAATTTTTCTTGCAGAAATAACTCTCTTGCTGATGGAATGGTCTTTTTCAGGCTCTATGTAACGCTAGGGTTACCATGCAGATGTCCTTTGCATTAAGTTTCATGGCAGAAGTAACTTCTGCGCTACGCTGAGGTAAGATCTGATATTTTTCAATAACTTCAACCCCTGATTGAGTACTTTGAGGCACAGGTGGCTCCGTGGTAGCTAAGGAATCAATTCGCCATATTGAAGTGGTGGAAGCCTTTCTGTTAGTGAAATACTTATGATTTACTGTTGACTGTGTTTTAATCCAGGAATTAGGCTTTTGATAATCATTCTTAGCCGTAATTCCCCAGATCCATCTGTAATCTTCATCTGCTATGCTTTTCCTTCAAACTGATACTCTTTTAATATTGCGTTCCAAACGCAGTGCCTTGTCAATGTGCAGAGCCACGCAGGGCCCTCATAGTATCGGCGCCCATGGAACGTTGGTAAAATGTTTGAATGGAGCCCTGTGAATGATTTTCTTAATGGTCCGAAAGCATGGGAATCGTCACTCCCAACTTCTGGCCTTTCTTCAATGGAGCGATGAAAACCATTAAAAACCTACACAACATAAGAACAATTAAGAAATCCTACGGAATTAGGTTTAAACTTCTTCAGATGGCGGGGGAGGAGTGTAGCCGTTGGATGAAAGCATCCAATAGTGGAGATCGGTGCAAAAAGGCAAAAGGAGAGCGGGGAGAAGAAATAAGGTGGAGTGATTTTGGACCGTCCGATCTGGACACGTGGACGGTCCGGATTCAATCGGAGGATCACAATTGGGGGTAGTGAGCAGATGCACCGATTGAAACATGCAATGCGATTATGCGTGGACTGTCGATCTAAAATTCAGATCAATGGTCGGAATTGAATCGGCTGGTTTTGAAGCGGCAGCAAGATTCGCGATCGGAGGGAATGAGGACCGTTGGATCTTGAAAGGTGGAGAGGAGATCAATGGTGGATAACCAATCGGGAATCGTCAATCGGGGGTAGGAGGAAAAGGGTGCGATTGAAAAACTCCGATGCGATTGCGCGATCGGGAGGGTTGAAGCGATTGAGCGATGGCCATTGATCTATAAGTCAGATCGACAGTGGGAGGTATAATCGGGGATCGGCAATCGGGTGAAGTAAACAAATTTTGCGGTCGAAAGTTGCGATGCGATTTTGCATGGACCGTTGGATCGAAGGACTAGATCAATGGTCGGGATTGCTTCAACTTACGCACCGGTGGAAAACCTTTAAACACAGAAAAATCCAACATTTTATAAAAAAATAAAGGTTTTATAATATGGGTGGGATGTATATATATGATATTTAGGCGCCCGTTTGTGGGGCCTTTGGGTTGTATGAACTGTAATATGCCTGGGGCCTATTAAAACAAGGGCCAATCGCAATCGGGCCATCGGGCCTGGTCTTTTTAATCTACCCATTTGTTTTCTCCGATTGCGATTGTGCAATCGGTCTTTTTCGATCAACCCATTAGATTATTTCAACATGTGACTTAAATTTTTTGAGTTAAAACTTTGGATAGGCGGGTTTTCATGAAGGGAAGAAAAGGAGATCATGAAAAATAGAGGAAAATTATGAAGAAAGGGGAAACAAAATGAAGGTCAGTTATGAGTGGAAGAAGGGAAAAATGATGATTTTTGCAGCAGATTCTCCTTTGTAATCAGCAGAATTTCTGAGTATAAAAATGAAAGTAGTAATGAATATTTTGGACAAAGGCATGAGGCCTTACAGGAGCCTTCAAGAGCCAACAATTTTTAGTGATAAAATTTGTTCCTTGGAGGCTCAAAAAATTTTAGCCACCTTTTGGTATAAAAAAATATTATAGGTGGCTAACAGTGGCTCCACTTGGGGATGGTGCCTTCTTGAAGGCATCAAGAACTTCAGACTTGCATTCTCTGGGAGGCTGACCTGTTGCTTCATCCATTATATTTTCTGGGATGCTTACTAGTGCCTGATCCATTGGGTTTCTTTTCCTTTGCTGAGATGACTTTCTGTGAAAACATATTAGCAGCCATAAAACAATGGTTCTTCATCAATACCACTTTCTACCTACCCAATCCTACTGATCTAACATTTTTTCTTCATCAGAGTGCACTTGGATTGGCAAACTCTTTTCACAACATTTTATTCTTTTGAAAGCATAAAAGCTAATCTAATTCTACTCCTTATTTCTCCCTGAACTCAGATTAAACAGTTGAGCTCAGATGTTTCTCTACCTAATCTACTGTCTATTGGGATTAAACTGTCCAACAGACTTTCATTCTCTAAATTCTACAACAGAAATTTAAAAACAGTCAAGTCAAGATTAAGCTGTTTGACTTGTCGTGATCTATGGCATAAAAACAAGCTGCACATAGATTATTATTAAAATCAAAATGGAAGGCTTAAGATCTGAAAGTCTCTCATCATGGCCTTCTCTTTTCTTCACAGCTATGTTTTTTGCTTTGTTTTTGGGCTGACTTTTCTTTTCTTCTGGTTCAGATTTTAAGCTGATTAGAACCAGATCCTCTTTATGACTCAGAACATAAAACAAATTTGAGTCATCTCTTGCTTGGAAACTTTAGGTTCAGGTTTTGAGTTTGTTTGAACCTTTCATTTCTATCCTAACCTACCTACTGATAAGCCAAGATTAAACAGTTTGGCAAATCAAACTCTCTATCCTATCAGCAGTAATTCAAAGCTAATTAGTCAAGATTAGGCAGTTTGACTAACTAGAAATGTGTTTTTCAGGAATGGCATTTGAGCTTGCACACTTTCAGATTTATTTCTCTTTTTTGGCATGGGGCTTTGCCTTTCTTGTTTTCATTTCTGCCCTCTTTTCTTTCTTTTCTTTGTTTTTGTATTTTTGATTTTTCATCAAAGCAGAAAACAACAACTAACTAAATGCTCAAGGTTGAGCTTTATTTGACTTTCCTATCTAACCTATTCTAAACATGGAGTATTTACATATTCATATGATACAAAAGTGCCAATGCAGCCAGCTAAGTAATGTCACGAAGAAAAAGAAACTCTGGCTGCTTGTCAGAGGTATCCATAGAACATATTGAAGATTATCCTTCAATATCAAGGCTATCACAGAAGGTGATAGCTTTTCATGTCTCTGGCTCTTGCAAAGGGTCACTGTTTGATAATTTGAGCTAGTTGATATTTTCACACACTCTTCCAAAGGATCGACGAAGAAAAGATGATTCTCTTCTTTTTGGCCCTCCATGTCTGGTAGATTGTCTGCTTCCAAGGCTTGAGCTTTGAGGAGCATATCTTGAGTAAGTTTCTTGGAAGCTTCGTCATCCTTAACCTGCACAATAGCAAACTGTGAAATATTTTCTTTCTCAAAACACATGCTTGCTTCTAATATAAATTCAGGCTCTTTATATGACAAACTAATATCAGTGAAGGGAGAATTTTTTTCTTTAGAAGATGATATATCCACAGCAAGATAGTCTACTATTTGTTTTTCTCCTTCATCTTCGTCATCCTCTGAACTGGAGGACTCATCATATATGGTAGGGCTGTCCTCTTCTGACCCTAACTGGTTCTGCTGGAGTGAACTAAACTCTGTGAAAAAATTAATATATTCTTGAGTAGGGGTTGCTTTTATTTCCTTGACCCTTTCAGGTGAAGGTTTCAGATATGCATCTAGCTCAAGATTTTCTTCATGTCTTTCCTCCTCATCCTTTGTGCTGAAGAGTTGTTGGCTTCCATCTTCTTTGAAATTATTACTGATGACCTGATATATAACAGAGTGAATATTGAATGAATCTTCGTCTGCTATCATGCTTTCAATGCTTTCTTCGTCAGTATCATAGATGGCCTGCATTGGTTCATCGTTTCCCTAAATTTGATGGTCACGATCCTCCTCCCCTGAATTGACTGATGATGGTCGTGTAATCTCAGTTTCCCTTTGGAAAAAATTATCATCAGATAGATCAACATCAGATAAAACATAATTATAAGCATTGTCTCCCATCAAATCTTCGGGACTCTTAGCGAGTCTTTCTTCAAAATAATCTACAAGTTCATTTTCTGTTTCAAGCTCTGATTCATCATACATGCCTTGCATGTAACTCATGTCTTGCAGAGGTTTGGTTTGTTTTTCTTGAGGACGAGGTGTAGGTCTCTCCCAATCAGTATTTCTGGTTTTAACCCCATATTGTTCCTCTTCTATTTTCGGCAAGGTATTGACCATCTCTATCGTTCTTTCTAGCTTGCTTTCTAAAGAGATCTACCCTTTCTGCTCTGTTCGGTCCTTCCTTGCTGCTTTCAATCCTTCCTCCTTGCACTTTATGTTGTACTCGACAGTAATTGCTATGCTCTGCATTTCCTCTAGGCTCGAAGGCTCTCTTTCTCTTATACAGAATTCCACCTCGGGTTCAAAAGAACTAGGATAGTGCAATAGAGCCCATCCTAAAGGAGGTCTTACATCAAAAGGTATTGCATTGTACACCTTATTGAACCTGGCTGAAAAATATTGTACTGTCTCTGCTGTCCGTCTTCTCAAATTCTGATATTCTTCTAGGATGAGGAAAACATTCACCGGGACTGCCCATATTTTAAGGAAAACTCGAGCAAATTGATGAAAGTCGAAGATGCTTGCAACTGGAAGGTTTTTAAACCAACTCTTTGCATTTCCTTATAATGACAAGGTGAACATTCTAATACGCACATCATATTCTTCTATTTCATATAATTCAAGTACATCCTCGAGCTTTTGGACATGCTGGTAAGCAGTGATTTTTGAATTTTCTTCATTAAAAAGGGGCAGCTTGTCTACAAGTTCTACAGGAAGGGGTTGGAAGATAAGAGGTAAAACCAGAGGCTTATATTTTTCTATGAACTTTGTGGGTGTGGGTAGAGTGACAGGAGGCTCATGGCTGTTTGAAACTTCTTCAAAAGGGGGAGATATAACATGAGGCTCTGGTCCCACCAGTTTTTTTACAGGAGTATAGGTCTGCTCATGGTCTGAAGACTGAGGTCTGAGTTCTTCCCCATACTCAATGTGGGTTTCATCTTTGTACACTTGATTGGTCTTAAAGCAGGACAAAACATAGTGATAGATAAAAACAATGAATTCTTTAAACCAGATCCAACCCATATGTTCTACCCTTCCTTGAGGCCTGGCCATCTTTCAGGTTCTTCCTCTAGTGGATTCTTTGAGAGTTATGGAGTGTGGAGTCGCCAGGTGGAAAATTTTTGGCTCGTAAGGAGGTAAAATGTCTATGGTTTCACCACCATGTGTATTGGATACCAATCTAACTAGAGATTTTAGGTCTTTTGAGTGCCTAGGGGTGTGTAAGATAAAATGCACTCGTTCCCTAGCGGAGTCGCCAGAAATGTTAGGAATCTGTAATTTTGGCAGGATTGGCAGAGTCCAATTACAGAAACAACATCGTTTCAACCACTTTGGGATTCTAGGATCTAGCCCTCCTGAATCTGGAGAGGGATCTCTCCAATAAGTACAAAGATGGATTTGTCTTTGAAGTTTAGGGTAATGATATTAGGCTAGTTATGAAGGTCGAGGGTTTTGTTTGTTTTTGGATGGTTGAGCATGAAAAACGGTTTGAGGAGAAAGTTATAAATGCAAAGAGTTTCAAAAGTGAGAAGTTGCAAGAAAATAGAACAAGCTTCAGCCAAAAAAGGTAGATAACTACAGGTTTTAGTCCATTGGGCTATGGATTCATAATAGGGTTTAATTGGAATAGCAGATTCAAGAATGGTCCATGGGGCAAGTCATCTATGTCTAGGATCTCTTTGAAGATTGATTTATGGAATGGAATGGCACAATAAGAAGGGGAATTAAACAAATGAAGAACAAAGAGCGGCCCAGGATCTGGTAAGTACTTTTAAACTAGCCAGCCTTTGACAAACCCTTAAGAAGGACAGGAAAGTAAACAAGGATCTTGTAAGTACTTTTAAACTAGCCAGCCTTTGATACACTTTCAATAGAAAACATGTAAAAACAGAGGGAAGCACAAAGATAACACAGAATGGTCTAAGATCTAGTAAGTAATTCTAAACTAGCCAGCTTTTAACACATTCTAAGGAAAACAATCAAACAGTTATGTGAACAGGACTGGGACTAGGGCTCACCATATCTTCCTGAGTTCATCTTCACACAACATATACTGAAAGTAACATTCAAAAATAATATTCATCTGACCATAAGATGAGGGAACGCCAACATTCCTATGCTTAAACTGAATTAAATCATTTTCAAATAACACAATTGGAAGAAAACATTTAAATAAAGATTTTTCAGCTAGAGAAGGTTACTGGTATACAGTAGGTCCTAACACTGTTTAAGCTGTTCTTTATAGGAGAACATGAAACATAATGAAAACAAAAACAAAATCACAAGTTACAATAAGAATAACATCACCATCAACATATAACAGGATCCCATAAATCAACTTGTATTGATGCTCCAAACCAGTTACAACTTTAAGTCCAATGCGTTAGTTTAGCAATCATCTACACTATTCAGTCTAACTATTCTAGTGCAAGCAGAGCTCCAAGGGCCAGTGAACACTATGTACAGATAGAAGTCTCAAGCTCAAGTGTGTTTCAAAGTTCTGTAACCAACCCCTCACTCATCTTCTACAACAGTATATATAGAAGGATGAGGAGGTCAAAAAGATCTACAATTAAAATTAATACAGACTTTAATGGCTTCTGGGCCTTTGAGAGGCCCAACGAAGAAACTTACACGCATATCTTCTGTAATAAATGATTTTCATTAAAGATCAAACTCTGTGGGAGCATTTGTTGTCTTTCGTGGTTCTGTGTGATGTGAGGGTCACTCTGCAGATGGGTTGTGCATTGAATTTTTCTTGCAGAAATAACTCTCTAGCTGATGGAATGGTCTTTGTCAAGCTCTATGTAACGCTAGGGTTACCCTGCAGATGTCCTTTGCATTAAGTTTCATGGCAGAAGTAACTTCTGGGCTACGCTGAGGTAAGATCTGATATTTTTCAATAACTTCGGCCCCTGATTGAGTACTTTGAGGTACAGGTGGCTCCGTGGTAGCTGAGGAATCAATTCGCCTTATTGAAGTGGTGGAAGCCTTTCTGTCAGTGAAATACTTATGATTTACTATTGACTGTGTTTTAATCCAGGGAATTAGGCTTTTGATAATAATTCTTAGCCGTAATTCCCCAGATCCATTTGTAATATTCATCTGCTATGCTTTGCCTTCAAACTGATACTCTTTTAATATTGCGTTCCAAACGTAGTGTCTTTTCAATGTGCAGAGCCACGCAGGGCCCTCATAGTATCGACGCCCACGGAACGTTGGTAAAATTTTTGAATGGAGCCCTGTGAACGATTTTATTAATGGTCTGAAAGCATGGGAATTGTCACTCCCAACTTCTGGCCTTTCTTCAATGGAGCGATGAAAACCATTAAAAACCTACACAACAAAAGAAAAATTAAGAAATCCTGCGGAATTAGGTTTAAACTGCTTCAGATGGCGGGGGAGGAGCATAGCCGTTGGATGAAAGCATCCAACGGTGGAGATTGGTGCAAAAAGGAAAAAGGAGAGCAGGGAGAAGAAATAAGGTGGAGTGATTTTGGATCGTCCGATCTGGACACGTGGATGGTCCGGATTCAATCGGAGGATCACAATCGGGGGATCGCAATCAGGGGTAGCGAGCAGATGCACCGATTGAAACATGCGATGCGATTATGCGTGGACCATCGATCTAAAATTTAAGTCATGATGATGATGTTAATTCCATGATGGAGTGAATGATCTTGGTTGGTTTGGTGACAAGATTTGTGATCGGAGGGAATGAGGACCGTTAGATCTCGGAAGGTGGAGAGGAGATCAATGGTGGATAACCAATCGGGAATCGACAATCGGGGGTAGGAGGAAAAGGGTGCGATTGAAAAACTCCGATGCGATTGCACGATCAGGAGGGTCGAAGCGATTGAGCGATGGCCATTGATCTATAAGTCAGATCGACGGTGGGAGGTATAATCAGGGATTGACAATCGGGTGAAGTAAACAAATTTTGCGGTCGAAAGTTGCGATGCGATTTTGCATGGACCGTTGGATCGAAGGACTAGATCAATGGTCGGGATTGCTTCAACTTACGCACCGGTGGAAAACCTTTAAACACAGAAAAATCCAACATTTTATAAAAAAATAAAGGTTTTATAATATGGGTGGGATGTATATATATGATATTTAGGCGCCCGTTTGTGGGGCCTTTGACTATGAGAGGTAATAATATGCCGGGGCTTTGTTAAACAAGCCAATGTGTCCGTTATGCAGTGGTCTTACATAGCCCATTTGTTTCTTTGTTTTCTCCAATTGCGATTGCATAATTGGTCTTTTCGATCAACCCATTAGATTATTTCAGCATGTGACTTAAAGTTTTTGAGTTAAAACTTTGGATAGGCAGGTTTTCATGAAGGGAAGAAAAGGAGATCATGAAAAATAGAGGAAAATTATGAAGAAAGGGGAAACAAAATGAAGGTCAGTTATGAGTGGAAGAAGGGAAAAATGATGATTTTTGCAGCAGATTCTCCTTTGTAATCAGCAGAATTTCTGAGTATAAAAATGAAAGTAGTAATGAAGATTTTGGACAGAGGCATGAGGCCTTACAGGAGCCTTCAAGAGCCAACAATTTTTAGTGATAAAATTTGTTCTTTGGAGGCTCAAAAATTTTTAGCCACCTTTTGGTATAACAAAATATTATAGGTGGCTAACAAGATATTCACTCTTTCCCCCGATATTATCAGAAAAGCCCTCCGTTTTCCTACCAGTTCAAACTATGTCAGTTTTAGTGAAGTTACTCTGACCCCTCAGTTTGAAAAATTTCCATGGAAATGGTAGGGCAATTTCATCGCCTCCATAACCGATGATCAGACCACATCCCTCCCTTCTACAGAGTCATTCCCTCTAAGTCTATTCAAAGAAGAAGTCTAGCCTATCCTTGCTCTCATTGCAGGTTTATTAAGTGTGGATGGTTTTGGGCAAACCTCCAGGGGATGTGTTGCTTTCTTATGGTTAATGTCTCAAACCAGGGTTGTTCTAGACATTCCTAGTTTCTTGGCCTCCACCATTCAGACCCAGTTCCAGGAACTCTTAGACACGGGTCACTTCTGCTTTTTCTCTATGGTTTTTTACCTCTTCCTCTTTCAGCATACTGATAAATTTGAGGGTTTGGGTTTAGATAAGGTGTACAAGATAAATTCTCATCCCAGACCAATTTTCGACTGGAGCCTTGCAACACATTTGTTACCAAATGGGGTGGGTTACTCAAGGTTTCTAAATGATTTCATGCCTATTGCCTACACCATCATCCACGACTCTCCTTCACCTGGGGTTTTCCTGAAATGAAGAGATGGTTACAGTATAGTGAAGCCAAAATCATCGGGGATTGGTAATTGTTTGATAACTACACTGAAATCTGAGTTTATGGAGCCGAAGTTCCCCCCTACCAGTTGCCTGTGTTTCCTGCCCGACGGATTTATGCTTTGGAATACATTCGGCAGACCCTGAAATCTAACCAAATCCACTTCCTCCCTGCAAAAAAAGGGTTTATCCTCAAGCTTCCCATTACCATTGGCCCTTTTATTGTCAATTCAAGGCACACCCTTTTATTGGTGGTTGAAAAGCTGCTTCAAGATATGAATTTGAGACAAGGGAAATTTTGGCCCTACGATCCAAGGGGAATCATATCTAATAGAAGGAGAAGGAAGAAATCAACCTCATATGTGCATGAAACGAGACCTTTCATAGAATGGCGGGCTAATCTTGAAAATTGGCCTTTGCTTTCGTAGATGGAGACCAATTCATCTGTGACAGGGGAAAAGCTAGATGCAACTTCAACAAGAGAAGCTGGTAAATGACAAATGGGGGAGGTAGGTACATCTGAAGCACATTCTCCCCCCTCTAAAAGGCAGAAAACAATGACCAGTGAAGTGGAAGTTATTGGGGAAGAACAGTTGCTCGAACAAGAAATACGATATGGGAAACCTGAAAATAGAAAAACAGGAATCAAGGTGCTACAGGATAGTGTTACCTCTTTTGATTTCTCAGAAGTCTCACAAGATATCACAGCTGACAGTTCCTAGGTCGCAATTGAAAGGAGTTTGAAGGCTAGAGAAATCAGAGAAAAGTACTGGGCTGAGCTGGAAGGAATTGTTGAGAAATACCACACCAGAATTTTAGCCGCAATGAACCTGGACACTGAACATTTAGTAATGGCCATGGACAAGGCTGTTCTAGACCCAGATGCCGGTGCTACCAGCTACAGAGCATTAGAGTTTGCAATCGACATGTCAAAAGTGCCAGCAATTGATAAATGCAACATATTTCAGGTTTTCGGTGATATGCTAAAGGATGAAGTGATGCGACTTTCGATCAATTTGAAGAAGTTGGAGAACAAGCATGCCCAAGTGAAAGAGAATTTCAGAAAGGAAAAGGTAAATTCCCGCGCCCTCACAAATGAAATACACTCTCTCCAGGATGTAATTAAAGGAAAAGAGACAGGTGAAGCCAACCCACAGGGTCACCTTATCGAGCAATTGGAGAAGGAAGTTTCATCTTTGAAAGGTAAAATTAATATACCGACCTCTCATCATGTACAAACAGTCGAGTTAGCCTGGGCTAAAAGAGACAGAGCAGACTTGGTTGATTCTCTTACAAAAGAGAAAGAGGAAAAAGAAAAGATCAGAGAAGAGATGGTTGTTCTTCAAGGCAGACTAAATTCATTACAGACAACTTGGGATACACATATGTGTGCACCACCACCAGTCCCACCAGAGACTAGTTCGCTGTCTGAACAACTGACTATAGCATTGGCCACAAATGATGCAATGGAGAAACAGGTCTCTACAGTGAGACAAAGAATCAGTGAGTTGGAAGCTCTTTTGGCCGAAAACTCCAAGAGGATCGATGCCATGCGGAAGGAAATCGAGCAAGGAAAGAAAGAGAAAGTAGAGCAGGAGAAAACCATCAGCGAACTCAATAATCGCTTGAAAGGTAATTTCACCCTCATGGAATCCAGAAGATTAATCTGGGAAGAGATCATCACGGAGGTGAAAGGGCATTGGGCATTTTTAAATGTCGTTGAGGAGATAAAGTAATACATGCTCTATCTCAAAAGAAAGCTTCATGAGGGGAATACCGATGCATCCAACAGAGTTCAGAACGTAAAAAGTTATATCTCTTTCCTAAAAGGGCTGAGACCTAAAGACGTGGCAAAATAGGGTATAACAAGTAGGTTCAAGGAAGCTGCAGAATGTCAAAAAATAATTGAGAAGGAGTCTGCTCGCAGTATAGTTTTAAGTACCTTGAAGAACGTGGTGGTAAATTTAGAATGGTTTGAGATGATCTGGGCTGAGATCACAGCTACCGGACTTCCATCATGGTGGGATGCCACCCACGCTGTATTATAGCCATTACCAGCTTATGAGGCACGTCTCAGGGATGAGATGAACCGAACCGATGTAGTTTCAGACAAATCCACTCGACTAAAACTCGAGACTATAGTTTCAGCCCTTAACAAGGAGTTTTCCCTCCTACATCTGGTGAAGCACAAAATTCCTGTTGATGCAAATTTCGATGATATCACTGAAGCCTATATCAGAGTGGAAGGTTTTGCATCAATGCCCGAACCTGCGGCAGACAGTTAGCAAAGGTGCACCAAATATGCCAGCATGTTAGCTAGCTCATTAGCAAATGTCCAGCCACCTGTGTCAGCAACTGCATCAACTCCATCGCACCAGTGAACATGGTTAACTCATGATTCAGCGCTAGTGGCCTTTACTTTTATTTTACTTTATTACTTTCAAATTTCGAGTGGAATTCACATTTCACTCTTGCATTTTGCTTCTTGTTCAGACAATTTTAGATATATTTTTTTGAAACGACTGTGAGCCTCACTGTAAATGATGAGAAGCTCCATTCCTCATCATGAATTTTGGTTACTTTTGATTAAGACTTCAAACTTATTAATAGCACGTGAGGAAGATATTTTTCCCAAAATATCTTCCTGCTCATGTTGTTGAAGGTTTTATATAAGCATCAAACCAATAGGAAAAAGTGTTCCAGATTTTCAGAAGAATACGCTGAGAAAGAATTATGTATGCATTTTGTTGAAATTTTGATATGAATGTGAAGAGCCCGTTGGGTCTCAGTGATGAGGAGTTTCATCTTTAATGAGGATTCTGGCCTTCATACTTTACAGTCTGTAACTCTCTCTTATGTTTTATAGCTTAATTGTTCATTTTGTTTACATCCATTTCTCTTGTATCATGTTCTGGAATGCGAGTGGCTCACTTGTCATGGTATGAATTTATCGTAGTTGATACTCATGCTAAAACTTGTCTAGCACTTTAAATATGGCTCAGTCATGATATGCTGTTTCGTTTTCCACTTCAACCGTACTTCCTCTATATTAGCTGTTATGTAATTTTACCTTTAAAGCTATTGTCATGTGTGGATTCTTATTATTATAAGCCTATTATAAGCCCATTACATGTTGATATTCATTTTTGGATTTCATCTCGGTGACAACTAGTATTCTCTATATATTTCATACACAGTAAACACCCTCTGATTATTCATCTCTATGAAGTATTTTAGAATCCATCCCTCTTTATAGAAAGCTATCTTTGAATTGTCTGATACGTTTATATTAGGAATTCGCACTTTGCGCCTGCAGTATTGCTTTCTTTGTGTTGAAGTTTTGAGGATTTTGGTTCCATCCAAATTAAACTTTCCTGTTTACATGAGATAGCACAAGAGCCTTTTTCTGGATAAATTTCCATGTTATATCATATGCTCCTTGATATATAAGATGTCCTAGGCATTGGTCTTTCACAACTCAAGGCTGTCTCTAGGAATGACAACATCTTTTTGGCCCCGTTGCCCGGGATACGAAGTTGAGAAAAGTTAAATCCCTAGGCCTTGAAAAAACCTCTATTCACTCTTCAGAAAGGTGAGCATGAAGAGTTGAGAGTTGTAGATCCCTCACCTTGGTGACTCCACAGTCATTTATCAGATAAAATTACTTGCAGTCCTGTCTCCTCGAAAGCCACACCTGAGGTTAGATACGTCTCAACCAAAGACACCTTCGGTGTCTGACCCAGAGAGGATCCTACATAGGAGAGGTTGGAGGGAAAGACAATCAGTTCACATGGAGATCCCTGAATTCTCTTTAGAAGACTTTCCATCCTCCTCCTCTCAAGTAGCCCAAGTGCAAGGTCCTGACTCCATTGTGGGAGATATCGATTACTTCTCAGATAGTCCTCCTTTGGGAAATATCCAAGTCAAAGACGAAGCTGAATCAATAGATACCACCCACTACACTCTTCATCCCACTCCTGAGGTTGAAGAGGTCAAAGAAGTCACTAAAGTATCTGCTATTAATAGTCCGTCTTTTCCATCAGCACCCCAAGCCTCTGTCCAATACATTCCCATTGTCATTCACACTTCGCTTCCACCTCATCCTCCTCTTATGCATCAAACTCTCGTACTACCTCTGCCACTCCCAATGGCCAATGTTCCTGGGTTCTTGCTGAACAAGTATGCCCCCCTAGCATTACCTCAAGTATTGAATGATATGCCTCAGGACTATCTAAAGATCTTACCCCATTTTAACGGGGAAAATGAGATTGAAGCTCAAAAGCATCTTGAAGTATTCTGCTCTTTTGCAAAGAACTTTAATGTGGAACATCTAGATGTAATCTTAAGACTGTTTGTTCAATCTCTTGATGGAGAAGCCCAAAAATGGTTTAAGACATTGGGAGACCATTCCATCACGACTTGTGAAGGGATGGAAGATACTTTTCTCAGAAAATGGGGGGAAAAGAAAGATCATGGTTACTGCCTCATTGAATTTAATGCCATCAAGAAAAAGTACAACGAGGGAGTACTTGAGTTTATTAAGAGGTTCAACAAGCTCTATTCAAGCCTTCCAGCCGAAATGAAACCTCATCAGACTACAGCCAAGGTGGTGTTCGTGGCAGCCTTTGATTCTGAATTTTGTTTCTCTTTAAGAGAAAGGAAGCCTACTTCACTAGATGATGCTCAGACGGATGCTCTTGAATTGGAGGCTAACTTTACTAAAACTGGGAAATCAAAGGGAAAAATAGATCAAGATGCTAGAAGAAGGGGCAAAGAAGAGGTATCTACTTTTGGCCAAGACAGAGAGTCTGCTGATAACAAAATTGAAGAAATGAACAAAATGATTAAGAATCTTTCAAGTAAGCTGGTCAAACTTGAACTCGAGGCCAAGAATTCATCCTCCAAGAATTTCCAGAATGCCCCAAATAGGTGTTACAACCCTCAGTACAGAAAACCACTCCTGCAGATACTGCAAAGGGAATGGAAAGAGCAACAAGATTAGGTACCACACCCACTGTACTTGGAAGGTCAGGTAGATGGTCCTACCGAAGACACCGCTTATGAGCAAGAGGATGCATATCTTGCTTTTTCGAATAGTGATGAAGTAGAATGTCCCTTGCAAGAAAGTGATGGAATGGAGATTCCATTACAAGAAGAAGAGAAGGCTAAAGGCACCGAAGATCCATAGATCGATGGCTATTGCAAGAAGTTTTTTGATTTCATGCAAGCACAGTTCAATAGAAGATATGACCTCAGATATTCTAGGAAAATAACTCGTACTCAAGATCAGGAAGAAGAGCCACCCCGAAAGGAAGCATCTGCTCAGAAGGAGACAACAATGCAAAAGGTCACAGATAAAGGTAAGATGCCTCTAAACGAATCTTTGCAGTCTAATGATCAAATTCCTTCCTCTTCAAAAGTAGTCACTCCCGCTAATACCAAGTCTGTGTCGAAAGAAGTCAAAACCTTGGTTGAAAACAAAGAGTCAAAGGATATTATAACATAAAAGTACTATTCTACCTTTAGTTTATAAAAGGAGCTTGAGAAGGTCAAAATCCCAGTTCCCTTGACTGAATTGTTGAAGTAGCCTGCATATCAGTCCCAGGTCACCTCCTTTATTCTCCCTCCAGAGACAGCTCATATCCGAGATAGTTTGAACCTTCAAGAAGAAAGACCCATGGTTTTGTTTGGCCCCCATGTCAAGGAAATAGATGCCTCTACTCCACCTTTTTATGTGTCTTTAGTGATTCATGACCTGCTATTACATAACTGTATGTTAGATTTGGGAGCTTCCCATAATCTATTGCCCCTGTCAGTCATGGAGCAACTAGGATTGCAAATCACCCATCCATACAAGGACATCTATTCATTTGATTCTAAAAGAGTCAAGTGTCTAGGCATGATCAAGGACTTGGTGGTCAATTTGGCCCAGATCCTAGCCAAAAGTGTGGTGATGGACATAGTGGTGGCTGACATCCTAGCTCACTTCAGCATGTTGCTGTCAAGGTCTTGGGGAACCAAAATCAGTGGATCAATCAAACTGGACTTAACATATGCTACTATTCCAGTATTTGGAGGCTAGGAAAGGAGGCTGTATAGGGAAACAAGATTTGTCAAGATGGTTACTAAGGCTGACAACTCGGTTAATTCACCAGCGTGCAGTAAGGAAGGGGATTTCTCATGTCTAATGCTAGATGAAGACCAAGATTATGCTCAAGAGCCATCATTCTACCAGATTAAGACTAAACAGTCCTCAGAGAGTCAGGAAGTAGGAGTCTGGACGCTTCACTTTGATGGAGCAAATTCTCGAGAAGGTAATGGGGCTAGAGTACTACTGATTTCTCCTACAAGCAAATGGGTTCCGTTGTCTTTCAAGTTAGAATATGAAGCTACCAATAATGTGGCGGAATATGAAGAACTTCTATTGGGGTTAAAAACAGCCAGAAGCATGAACATCTAGAGTCTAAAAGTTCTGGGAGACTCGGAACAGGTAGTAAGACAAGTGAAGAATCAGTGCCAAACCAAACATCCGAGGCTGAGGCCTATAGGAATGAGGTATGGGATCTGGTGGAAAATTTTTTCTTGGCATTTAATATTCATTTTATGCCCAGAGAGCAAAATAGGATGGCAGATTCCCTTGCAGTGGCTGCTAGTACATTTTGTCCACCTCAAGACCCTCTTTTGAGATATGAAATTGAAGTTTGTTATCGACCTTAAATTCCAAATAATATCAAGCATTGGCAGGTGTTTGAAGACGAAGACCAAGTAAAAATATTTATGGAAACAATTGGGGAATTCTCAAACATGGAGATAGATGCTTGTGAAGAAGAAGAAGCTGAAGACCTTTCAGAAAACAAATGGGAGGAAAAAGTGGTTGGTCATAAAGTGTTGCAATTGAAGGGAAACATTATACCTAGAGGACTAGTGCCTCTAGAAAGGTTGTTTGACAAAAACGATGTCCCACTATAGCCAAACAAAGTGGTAGAAGAAAATCAGGTAGAAGACCTGAATCTTGGTATCGATGCTGACCCCAAAATTGTGAAGTTGTCCAAGAAAGTCCCAGAAGAATATAAAGAGCTCTACCAGAAATTATTTTAGTCGTACAAAGATGTGTTTGCATGGTCTTATCAAGACCTAAAAACCTTTGATATCAACATCATGCAACATAAAATTCCTCTGAAAGGAGATGTGAAGCCGCATAAGTAGAAACTTAGACAGATTAACCCTTTGCAGCTCCCCTCCATAGAGAAGGAGATTAAGAAGTTATTGAAGGAAAAAATAATTGTGCCATTGGGGTACTCTAAGTGGGTGGAAAACTTAGTCCTTTTCCAAAAAAAGAATGGAGAAATAAGACTGTGTGTTGACTTCTGGAATCTGAATCGAGCGTCCTTAAAGGATAATTACCCACTGCCCAAGATGGATCATATTTTGCAGAAAGTAGTGGGAGCTTCACGGATGTCGATGATGGATGGTTTATCTGGTTACAATCAGGTGGTTGTACTTCCAGAGGATCAAAAGAAGATTGCCTTCACCACACCATGGGGTACATTTATGTATGCCAGGATGCCTTTCAAGGTGATTAATGCAGGGGCCACTTTCCAAAGGGCCATGGACATTGCCTTTGTTGGGGAGCAAGATAAGTTCGTGGTGGTATATCTCGATGATATCACTGTGTTTTCAAAGGATGATGTAGAGCACATTGAACACTTGCGTGGAACTTTCGAGAAGTGCAGAAGGTATGGTCTCTCTCTTAATCCACAAAAGTCATTGTTTGCATTGGAAGAGGGTAAGCTTTTGGGACATATTGTGACCAAAGATGGGGTAAAAATTGATTCGAAGAGAGTTGAAGTCATAAATGGCATCTCTCTCCCCAGAAATAAAAAGAAGGTGCAGGTGTTCCTTGGGCGCATTAAATTTTTGAGAAGGTTTATCCCTAACTATGCAGAGATAGTTAGGCATATAACCAACATGCTCAAGAAGAATAATGAGGTAAAATGGTCCCTGGAATCACGAGAGGCTTTTTCCAGAATCAAAAATGCTTTTGCAGAAGCCCCAGTGCTAGCTGGACCAAACTATGCTAAACCATTCATGATTTTTTCGTTTGCATCACCTCATACAGTGGTGGGAGTTTTACTGCAGAAGAATGAGGAGGGGTATGAGCAGCCCATTGCTTTCTTTAGCTAGGTGCTTCATGATGCAGAATTGAAATACAACATATTACAAAAGCAAGCTTATGCTCTGGTGAAGTCTCTTAAGGCTTTCTGAATGCATGTCCCACAATCACACATCACTGCATTTGTGCCCACAACAGCCATGAAGGACATCCTCATCCAAGGAGACAGTTAGGGAAAAAAGGGGAAATGGATTACCAAAATACAAGAGTATGAGCTGGATATTTTCCCTACCAAGTTGATTAAAGGATAGGGATTAGGCAAAATCCTGTCGGAATCAAACTGTTAGGCTCTGGGCATAAATCTGTCTATGATAGCTAATGAGGAGTCCGAGAAGATGGAAGAATAGTCGGGGATAGAGACAGCTACTCAGAAGACTCATATGAAGTATCTCATCAGCCCATGGTATAAGGAGATTGTGGAGTACCTTCTGACTCTCAGATGCCACCTTAGCTATGACAAAGCTAAATATATAACACTAAGGTTGAAATCATAGAAATTTGTTGTTTCCAATGGTCGGCTGGACTGGCGAGATCCTTTAGGTATCTTGCTCCTGTGTCTCATAGAAAATGAGGTAGAAAATATAATGGTTGAATTTCATGAAGGTATCTGTGGGGGTCATTACAGTTAGAGAGCTACCACTCACAAAATTCTGAAGGCTGGTTTCTACTGGCCCAAATTCTTTGGAGATGTGTTTGCTCGGGTCAGAGATTGTGAAAAATGCCAAAAATTTGCGGAGAGACAAAAGTTGGCACCCTTACCCATGATCCCTGTACATGTGGAGGAACCATTCCAGCAATGGGGGATTGACTTTATTGGTGAGATTCATCCTATGTCAAGTGGTCAGCACGAGTGGATATTAACTGCTACAGATTATTTCACAAAATGGGTGGAGGGTATACCTGCGAGGAATGCAACAGATACTGTGGTGATGAAGTTTATGGAAGAAAATATTCTATCCAGATTTGGTTGCCCTGCCAAAATAGTGACTGACAATGCCCAAGCCTTTAAATATGCTAAGTTTGTCAGCTTCTTCCAGCAGTATAACATTGCATTGGGTCACTCCACAGCCTATTACCCACAAGGAAATGGCCTGGAAGAGTCTTCAAATAAGACCCTAGTGAGATCACTGAAGAAGGCTATAAACGAAAATCAGAAAAATTGGGACTCCCAGCTGAAATTTGCTTTATGGGCAAACAGGATCACCAGCAAGAGATCAACGGGGAAGTCCCCATATGAATTGGTATATGGGAGAGCAGCAGTCTTTCCCATGCAGTTGGCTTTACCAGTAGCCAGATTCATGCAGGAAAGCCAAGAAGAGCCTAATGATATAACCAGGAGAATCAATCAGTTGGTAGAGTTGGAAGAAACATGAAACCAGGTGAGTCAGAAGCTAACCGAATATTAGGATAAGATGAAAGATCTATTTGACTAGCATGCTAAGGAAAATAAGATGCAGGTTGGGGATTTAGTGCTCAGATGGGATATTCAAAGAGTAGAGAAGGGGAAGCATGGTAAATTTGACCCATTATGGTTCGGCCCCTTCAAAATTTTGGAGCAAGGGGGAAACAACACATTCAAGTTGGAAAATTTACAAGGAGACTTGCTTGACGCCCCTGTAAATGGTCAGTTTCTGAAACCCTAATTCCAGTTTTGATTCAGGCCAAGAGAGCCTGATGTATTATACTGTACATTAGTTGTCTGCTTTTATCTTTGTTTTAATGTCGTTTTTTGTGAAGAATCATGAAGAGAAAAATAAAAAGTGCAGAGGAGTGGTGTCTACAAGAAGGGTCAACAAGTGGTCTGTGAGGTTCTCGACATGCCCAAGGATGAACGTGCCATCCTTTAAATATGCTAAGTTTGTCAGCTTCTTCCAGCAGTATAACATTGCATTGGGTCACTCCACAGCCTATTACCCACAAGGAAATGGCCTGGAAGATTCTTCAAATAAGACCCTAGTGAGATCACTGAAGAAGGCTATAAACGAAAATCAGAAAAATTGGGACTCCCAGCTGAAATTTGCTTTATGGGAAAACAGGATCACCAGCAAGAGATCAACGGGGAAGTCCCCATATGAATTGGTATATGGGAGAGCAGCAGTCTTTCCCATGCAGTTGGCTTTACCAGTAGCCAGATTCATGCAGGAAAGCCAAGAAGAGCCTAATGATATAACCAGGAGAATCAATCAGTTGGTAGAGTTGGAAGAAACATGAAACCAGGTGAGTCAGAGGCTAACCGAATATTAGGATAAGATGAAAGATCTATTTGACTAGCATGCTAAGGAAAATAAGATGCAGGTTGGGGATTTAGTGCTCAGATGGGATATTCAAAGAGTAGAGAAGGGGAAGCATGGTAAATTTGACCCATTATGGTTCGACCCCTTCAAAATTTTGGAGCAAGGGGGAAACAACACATTCAAGTTGGAAAATTTACAAGGAGACTTGCTTGACGCCCCTGTAAATGGTCAGTTCCTGAAACCCTAATTCCAGTTTTGATTCAGGCCAAGAGAGCCTGATGTATTATACTGTACATTAGTTGTCTGCTTTTATCTTTGTTTTAATGTCGTTTTTTGTGAAGAATCATGAAGAGAAAAATAAAAAGTGCAGAGGAGTGGTGTCTACAAGAGGGGTTAACAAGTGGTCTGTGAGGTTCTCGACATGCCCAAGGATGAACGTGCCATCCCCAGGTGGAGCCAATGTTGATTATATAGTTCACCCTTAATATTTTAATTGAAGTCATGTGGAGCAAAGCACCCAATAGAATTACTCATGACTAAAGTTTGAAGCTGGCTAAATAGAAATAACGCTAAGCTAAGTCACGTGCCCAATGGATAAGCACATTTCTATAATGGAGCAGAAATACATAAGGACTTTGAACATTAGGCAAGTGGAAATATAAAAGACACAAAGGGAATGAATATAAAACAGGGCCCGCATGCACTTTACACACGCTGGCAAGGGATTCCGAAAGGGTAATTCCTGGGGGGTCACGAAGTGGAGGAGCAAGCTGAAGCCTTACCCCCATGGAAATTTGATGACGTGTCGGGAGGGTTGACATGAGGCAAGTGTTATACGGGGAATAAAGCACGAGTTTTAAAGCTGTCACAATATGCGCCTCGTATTCCACGAGGGCTATGTTCTGAGGCAAAGCTGTCACCATGACTAAAAGGTAAGGTAAGTTTTTAGGATATCTGGTACTGAGGCCCGTACCAGTATTTAACCCGACACGCGGTGTTTACCTACCCAAAGACTAACACCCAATTCGTACACGCCACGTGTCTCACTGTCAGTGCCCTTACAGCGCTTACCCCACTTGCTTCACCATTCCACCTTTTCCCGAGCTCCCTTAGTTCTATATAATGGTCCTTCATCTTTTACTACAGTAAAATATTCAAGTTTTCGACTACGGTATAAACAAAAGTGGAAGCCCAGTACCAGGTCCACCCAGTCACTGTTAGTACCCCCACGTCGCTTTCTCGAGCAAATTTCCTACTGCGCAGGTATTCCATCCCTCATATTCCCTCTGGTTTTCTTTTGTTTTTGAATTTTTATTGTTAGTCATGGGTAAGGTCACAACCAAGAAGTTAGAGCCAGAGACTCCCCAAGTCCGTGAAACTAGAAATCCTTCAGGGTTTGAACCTTTCTTAGACTGACAAGCCGATATCTGCGACCCATGGTATCCATTTCCCATTAGTAGTATCAAGCCTGAACTTTTTAGGAGACATGTCAAAAACAAGGATAGGTATCGGGTGGTTCTGTCGGGTCTGTATCATCAAATTACCCCTCTAGTTTATCTAGTGGTCGAATTTATCTGTTGGCTCAGGGACGCCTACGACGAACGTCGGGGTATGTTCCTCTTAGCTCAAGGGAATAAGATATTCACTCTTTCCCTCGATATTATCAGAAAATCCCTCTGTTTTCCTACCAGTTCAAACTATGTCATTTTTAGTGAAGTTACTCTGATCCCTCAGTTTGCAAAATTTCCATGGAAATGGCAGGGTGATTTCATCGCCTCCATAACCGACGATCAGACCACATCTCTCCCTTCTGCAGAGTCATTCCCTCTGAGTCTATTCAAAGAAGAAGTCCAGCCTATCCTTGCTCTCATCACAGGTTTATTAAGTGTGGATGGTTTTGGGAAAACCTCTAGGGGATGTGTTGCTTTCTTATGGTTAATGTCTCAAACCGGGGTTGTTCGAGACATTCCTGGTTTCTTGGCCTCCACCATACAAACCCAATTCCAGGAACTCTCAGACACGGGTTGCTTCCGCTTTTGCTCTATGGTTTTTTACCTCTTCCTCTTTCAGCGTGCTGAAAAATTTGAGGGTTTGGCTTTAGATAAGGTGCACAAGATAAATTCTCAGCCCAGACCAATTTTCGACTGGAGCCTTGCAACACATCAGTTACCAAATGGGGTGGGTTACTGAAGGTTTCTAAACAATTTCATGCCTATTACCTACACCATCATCCACGACTCTCCTTCACCTAGGGTTTTTCCTGAAATGAAGAGATGGTTATAGTATAGTGAAGTCCAAAGCATCGGGGATTGGTACCTGTTTGATAACTACACTAAAATCCGAGTTTATGGAGCTGAAGTTCCCCCCTACCAGTTTCCCTTGTTTCCTGCCCGGTGGATTTATGCTTTGGAATACATTTGGCAGACCCAGAAATCTGACCAACTCCACTTCCTCCCTGCAAAAAAGGGGTTTATCCTCAAGCTTCCCATTACCATTGGCCCTTTTATTGTCAATTCAAGGCACACCCTTTTATTGGCGGTTGAAAAGCTGCTTCAAGACATGAATTTGAGACAAGGGAAAGTTTGGCCCTACAATCCAAGGGGAATCATCTCTAACAGAAGGAGAAGGAACAAATCAACCCCATATGTGCATGAAACGAGACCTTTCATAGAATGGTGGGCAAATCTTGAAAATTGGCCTTTGCTTTTGCAGATGGAGACCGATTCATCTGCGACAGGGGAAAATCCAGATGCAGCTTCAATAAGAGAAGATGGTAAAGGACAAATGGGGGAGGTAGGTACATTTGGAGCACATTCTCCCCCCTCTAAAAGGCAGAAAACAACAACCAGTGAAGTGGAAGTTATTGGGGAAGAACATTTGCTCGAATAGGAAATACCATATGGGAAACCCGACAAGAGAAAAATAGGAATCAAGGTGCTACGGGATAGTGTTACCTCTTCTGATTTCTTAGAAGTCTCACAAGCTATCACAACCAGCAGTTCCCAGGTCGCAACCGAAAGGAGTTTGAAGTCTAGAGCAATCAGAGATAAGTACCGGGTTGATCTGGAAGGATTTGTTGAGAAATACCACACCAGAATTTCAGCCGCAATGAAGCTGGACACTGAACATTTAGTAATGGCCATGGCCGAGGCTATTTTGGACCTAGATGCCAGTACTACTAGCTACAAAGCATTAGATTTTGTAGTCGACATGTCAAAAGTGCCAACAATTGATAAATGCAACATATTTCAGGTTTTCGGTGATATGCTAAAGGATGAAGTGATGCGGCTTTCGATCACTTTGAAGAAGTTGGAGAACAAGCATGCCCAAGTGAAGGAGAATTTCAGAAAGGAAAAGGTAAATTCCCATGCCCTCACGAATGAAATACGCTCTCTCCAGGATGTGATTAAAGGAAAAGAGACAGGTGAAGCCAACCCACAGGGTCACCTTATCGAGAAATTGGAGAAGGAAGTTGCATCTTTGAAAGGTAAAATTAATATACTGGCTTCTCATCATGTACAAATAGTCGAGTTAGCCTGGGCTGAAAAAGACAGAGTAGACTTGTTTGATTCTCTTGCAAAAGAGAAAGAGGAAAAAGAAAAGATCGTAGAAGAGATGGATGTTCGTCAAGGCAGAATAAATGCATTACAGACAACTTGGGATACACATATGTGTGCACCACCACCAGTCCCACCAGAGACTAGTTCGTTGTTTGAACAACTGGCTACAGCATTGGCCACAAATGATGCAATGGAGAAACAAGTCTCTACAGCGAGACAAAGAATCAGTGAGCTGGAAGCTCTTTTGGCCGAAAACTCCAAGAGGATCGATGCCATGCGGAAGGAAATCGAGCAAGGGAAGAAAGAGAAAGTAGAGCAGGAGAAAACCATCAGCGAACTCAATAATCGCTTGAAAGGTAATATCACCCTCATGAAAGCCAAACGATTAATCTGGGCAGAGATCATCATAGAGGTGAAAGGGCATTGGGCATTTTTAAATTTCATTGAGGAGATAAAGTCATCCATGCTCTATCTCAGAAGAAATCTTCATGACGGGAATACCGATGCATCCAGCAGAGTTCAGAACGAAAAACGTTATATCTCTTTCCTGAAAGGGCTGAGACCTGAAGACGTGGTGAAACAGGGTATAATGAGCAGGTTCAAGGAAGCTGTGGAATGTCAAAAAATAATTGAGAGGGAGTCTGCTCGCAGTATAGCTTCAAGTACCTTGAAGAATGTGGCGGTCAATTTAGAACAGTTTGAGATGGCATGGGACGAGATCACATATGTCTGACTTCCATCATGCTGGGATGACACCCACGCCGTATTACAATCGTTACCAGCTTATGAGGCACGTCTTAAGGAGGAGATGAACCGAACCGATGTACTTTTAGAAAAATCCACTCGAGTGAAACCTGAGACTATAGTTTCAGCCCTTAGCAAGGAATTTTCCCTCCTACACCTGGTGAAGCACAAAATTCCTGTTGATGCAAATTTCGATGATATCACTGAAGCTTATATAAGAGTGGAAGGTTTTGCGTCAATACCTGAACCTGCAGCAAACAGTCAGCAAAGGTGCACCAAATATGCCAGCTTGTTAGCCAGCACATCAGCAAATGTCCGGCCACCTGTGTCAGCAACTGCATCAACTCCGTCGCACCAATGAACATGGTTAACTCATGATTCGGCCCTAGTGGCCTTTACTTTGATTTTACTTTGTTACTTTCAAATTTCGAGTGGAATTCACATTTCACTCTTGAATTTTGCTTCTTGTTAAGATAGTTTTAGATATTTTGTTTTGAAACGGCCGTGAGCCTAACTGTAAATGATGAGAAGCTCCATCCCTCATCATGAATTTTGGTTAATTTTGATTAAGACTTCAAACTGACTACTAGCACGTGAGGAAGATATTTTTCCCAAAATATCTTCCCGCTCATGTTGCTGAAGGTTCTATATAAGCGGCAAACCAAAAGGAAAAAGCGTTCCAGATTTTCAGAGGAATACACTGAGAAAGAAATATGTATGCATTTTGTTGAAATTTTGATATGAATGTGAAGAGCCCGTTGGGTCTCAGTGATGAGGAGTTTCATCTTTAATGAGGATTCTGGCCTTCATACTTTACAGTCTGTAACTCTCTCTTATGTGTTATAGCTTAATTTTTCATTTTGTTTACATCCATTTCTCTTGTATCATGTTCTGGAATGTGAGTGGCTCACTTGTCATGGTATGAATTTATTGTAGTTGATACTCATGCTAAAACTTGTCTAGCACTTTAAATATGGCTCAGGCATGATATGCTATTTCATTTTCCACTTCAACCGTACTTCTTCTATATTAGTTGTTATGGAATGTTACCTTTAAAGCTATTTTCATGTGTGGATTCTTATTATTATAAGCCCATTACATGTTGATATTCGTTTCTAGATTTCATCTCGGTGACAGCTAGTATTCTCTCTATATTTCATACAAAGTAAACACCCTCTGATTATTCATCTCTATGAAGTATTTTAGAATCCAGCCCTCTTTACAAAAAGTTGTCTTTGAATTGTTTGATACGTTTATATTAGGAATTCGCACTTTGCCTCTACAGTATTGCTTTCTTTGTGCTGGAGTTTTGAGGATTTTGGTTCCATCCAAATTAAAACTTTCCTGTTTACATGAGATAGCACGAGAGCCTTTTTCTGGATAACTTTCCATGTTATAGCATATGCTCCTTGCTATATAAGATGTCCTGGGCACTGGTCTTTCACAACTCAAGGCTGTCTCTAGGAATGACAACAAGTTGTACTACATGTGAGATTGATGCCTATTCATCCCTTCGCTTCTCTCTATGCACCACTCAAGACTTCCAGGGTGAATCCGTAGGGATTACATACATCGTGGGTCCCTTGTTGCAACCATGTGAGCTAATCAATTGCCTATCGGGCTAGGTTGGTGTTGAGAGATGTCCTGTCAGACCAACGCCCAGTTAGCTTTTCGATTCCTTTATGCCTTGCTCCAAAACCTTTTGATGTCTTGGCAATGGGATGATGTTATGTTTATGTAACACATTCGACATGTTTCTTTCGAAGTTGTCCACGTGTCACCCAAAAATGGCCCATTTAGGTACTTGAAAACTCCAAAAATGCATGACATGTGTCCCCTTCTCATTGGCCCCACATCACTAGTGCTCATCATCTTCCACTTGTCCTTTTGTTAGCGGAGAGAGAAAGGGTCACAAAGACTAGTTTTTTTTATCATTTTTCTTTATGAAAATTTGTAAGGGTCATGGCCATTTTTTAACACTGTTCAACCTTTCATCACCTGCCACATCGCTTGATGATCTGCTCCGTTGTCACAAAAACACTTGTGGCTTATGCACCCCCTCTCAAGTTTTTTTGAGTTTTAAGGGCGAGGGGTGGCACAATCAACCATAATTGTTGATCTTGCAATCAACAGTTTATAGAAACAACTTTTATGCCACCCAATTTCACATTAACCATCAAGCTATGGATCCCCACGCAATTTCTCCAATGCCTTGATGAGGATGTGTGGGGCCTAATCCTTCCAACTACATGCATTTCATTTACTATCATATGGGGGCCTCCTGCTCTAAGCACTTCGCCAAATCAATGTGACTGCCACTACTACTGAATCCACCATGTTAGTCTAAATCTCTGTCTATTGGTCCTTGCACTTCCATACTACCATGTGTTAGCACTGGTATTTTCATCCCACCCACCCCACCTTATTTTTCTATGTTTTCACCTCATCTCTGTCATTATCATTGACCTCACTTAGTTTTTTTTTTTTTTTAATATTTTCACCTTTTTCCCCAATATCCAAACATTTCATCTAATTTGCTAAATTATCCAAGTTATTACTAAAACCCAAACTTCATTTACTATATAGCCTAAACTGTATTTAAAAACCTATAGTTTAGCACTTTGAATTCCATTTAAAATCCCATTCAAACCCCCAAAACCCACATATATAACCTGTTGGGACTTAAACCCGCTTTTATAATAGTCCAAATTTTTAAATGTTATAAGTTATTCCACCCATCAAACATCCGTGTTATATAAAACTTACCGTTATATATATTAGATATCATATATACAACAAAGATCCACTTAAACCATTGGTAGGACCCCATGTACCTTTATTGCATATCTCCATTGCAAGAAACGTTACCATATTCATTGGTTACCACTCCAAAAACCTCAATCATGATTAAGGTGGGGCCCTCATCACATTTCACATAGTTTACGTGTTTCGCATTGGAACTAAAATTTAAAAAATGCGATCGTCAATTTGAAATATTGCGTCACATTGGTTTTACCTTTGTGAGCACCTGAAACATATTTATTTTAATTGCAATGCAGTAGGTTTGCCCCACCTCAATAGCTCTGCCCCCATTGCACAACCATTCCAATACATTGATATACCATATAAACTTCGTAACACTTATTGCTTAAACCTTTCGTCGATTCATAACACTCTGCCAATTGCAATGGTCCCTCTTCCCGCATTTCGAAAATTTTAGATGTTAACCCCGCAGCTTATAACTAAAAGCTAGAAGCTGCGATGTGTGCCTGCAGTCTAGTCCCACTTCTTCCCTACCACTTCATTCACCTCCTCCCCCACGCATCGCACTTTGCGGTTTTTAGTATTTACATCCTCCGTGCTTATAACTAAAAGCTACGAATTGCGATATGTGTTGCGCTCTGGTCCCACCGACCCTCCACGTCAACTACCCTCCACATCACCTCCCCTTCACATTGCATTGCCGAAAGTATTATTTATAAACTAAAATTTAAAGACTGCGAAGTGCATGGATGCAATGTGACTTCAAAATTGAAATTTAAAAGGTTTCAAGTCCGGTATTTTGGTTTTTCATGTTGTTTTGTTTATAAAAGGGTTTTATCACAACAAAAGGATTTTAGGTAACAAAAATATAAAAAGGTCGAGTCGGGAAAAAAAAAGTGTTCAACACTCCATTCACGCAACAGATCTTCCAGCACATCTCTTAGCTCATCTACCAGCATATTAGCAAATTGTGGTCCACGTCCTAAACTGACCTACATTTGGTATTAGAGGTTTGGATTCTAGTGTTTCTCTACTCCAAACATGCCATCATGGAATTTTCGCTATAGCTATTTTTATACGAAGGTTTAGAAGCTGAAATTTTTACATCATGAAGTCGAAATCCTAAGGAACGTCATGTAAATATTTTAGATCTTGTTTCACAATATCTTTGGAGATATGATCTGTGGAATTTAGGTTTTTTTTCAGGCTTCCGAATTTCAACTAAAATAGGTCATCATGGAATTTGTGCTATAATCCTTCGTATACAAAGTTTCAGAAGCTGAAATTTTTACACAGAGAAGCCGAAGTCCTGAGAAACCTCTTTTAAAAATTTCAGATCTTGGTTTGCAATATTTTTGGAGATATGATCTATGGAAGTTAGGATTTTTTTAGGCTCCTAAATTTCATCTCAAAGAGGTGACCGTGGGAAAAACGTTATAAATATCTCTCTGAGTGTTGGATTGGAATTTTGTAAAAAGTGACCTCAATTACACAAAAATTAGTTTCATGTGTATCAATGTCAGAGCCGAAGGAGGAAATAGTGACACGTGGCAAGTCGTACAAGTTCGCTCTACTGAACTAGTCCATAATTAGGTCATCGTGGGAGATTGGGCATAACTTTGTCTTGAAGAATCCAAATCAGGTCAGACTTGTGGAATTCAAAATAAGATGCAGAGGGCTACTTCAGGGCCGAATTTTAGATATTGAAGATTCCAAATCACAGAGATAATTCAGTTTCAATATCGAGCTCCTCAAAAGCAAGAAAAATGTGTGTATTTTATTTTATTTTTTTTTCCGAATTGCATAAGTCTTTTGTGAAAAATCAGTTTGAAATGATTCCAAGGGCATATTGAAGCATAGATATCAGTATTGGGTTCTAAAATGCCACCTAAAAGGAATTCAACACCCATTAAGCCTTCAGAAGGCTCTAATATGACTCATGACCAAGAAGCGCTACATGACATATCAAAATTACAAGAGCAAGTGCACCAAATTTTTCTTTCACAAAGAGCAACAAAAAATGAAATGGAAGTTTTGAAGAAAGGCGTGGAAGCTAAGATGGATGGTTTGAAGAAAGGCGTGAAAGCTAAGATGGATGGTTTGAAGAATGGCATGGAAGCTAAGATGGATGGCATGGAAGCTGGCATGGAAGCTAAGATGGATGACATGGAAGCTAAGATCAATGAAAAAATGAAAGACAACATGGAAGACATGAAGAATGATCTAAAAGCATACATGAAAGGTTTGATGACAAGGTTAATATAATAAATTATTCCTAATGGCAGAAAGATAGTAGAGGAATCTCATGATGAGAAAAAAATAAATGTTAATCGTGATTTCATAAACTCTAATGTTGGATTGAAGAACCACCATATTCCAAAGATGGATATGAGTAATTTTGATGGCAAGGATCCTGTAACATGGATACTAAAAATGGAGCAATATTTTGATCTCAATAATGTGCAAAACACACAAAAGGTACACATTGCAACTTTACATTTAGAACAAAATACATTTGTATGGTATAGATGGCTTTGCTCTCGTAAAAGCATTGTCACTTGGTCAATTTTTATGGAGGAAATGATAGCACATTATGAGGATGCAAAGAGCAACACCTTCTTTAGCCAATTGATAAATCTCAAACAAAAGGGTTCAGTGGGGGAGCACATTGAGGACTTCCAAAAATTGAATATAAGGGTGACTAATATTCTAGAGGAACACATGATTGATGTCTTCATAGGGACTTTAAAGGATAACATCCAACATGAAGTTCATGTTTGGGAACCTGATTCATTGCAGAAGGCATTCAGGTTGGCAATAAAAATTGAATGTAAAATTATGGCGACAAAGAAGCCTACCACTCACATCTATAAAGATGGAAGTGTTGCTACTCCTAGAATTCCACAACTTACAAGGTTGACACCACAACAATTGGAAGAAAAAAGAGAAAAAGGGCTTTGCTACAGTTGTGATAGCAAATACACTAAAGGTCATAAGTGTGCTGAGAATAAATTATTTTACATAGATTGTGAAGAGGAGGAAGAAAATGAACAATAAACTTCAAAAGAAGAGGATATACACCAGGAACCAACCCTAGAAGCAGATGAAATGAGTCTGAACATAATGTGTAATGCATTGGCAGGAATTACCACTTCTAAAACTCTCAACATAGAAGGACATATCAAGAAGAAAAAGATAATAGTGTTGATTGATTCGGGTAGTACCCATAATTTTATTCATTGTAAGGTAGCCAAGGAATTGAATTGTTTCCTATACCCAACACCAGAATTTCAAGTGATGGTTGAAAATGGAGGAACTATAAATTGCTCTGGAAAATGCCATAATATCAAGCTAACCATGGGGGAATATGTATTGAATAGTCCAATTCTTTCTACAATGGTTACAATCTTTCGGGACGGTAGCTTTTAATTTTCAAGAAATTTTCTTGAATTTTTTCTCAGAAGGAAAGGAAATCGAATCACGAGGTATTGCAGGGAAGCCAAAAAAAATAATAAGCTCTAATGTCATGACAAAGCTTCTAAAGAAAGAACAACGAGGTGTAATTGCACAATTATGCTCACTAGAAGTTCCAACATCAAAATCATCTATTTCTCCAGATCTTCAACAAGTCTTGGACAATCGTTTCAAGGTGTTCAAAACTCCCAAATGACTCCCACCTATTCGTGATCTTGATCTTGCTATTCATTTGATTCTACGAAGTGTTCATCCAAACATCAGGCCTTACAAATATCCTTATGTCCAAAAGAGTGAAATTGAACGTATGATTGCAGAAACGTTTAGAGGATGTTACAATTCAACCTAGTCAAAGTTCTTTTTCTGCTCCAGTAGTATTGGTGCACAAGAAGGATGGATCATGGCGCATGTGTAGATATTATAGGGAGCTCAATAAGCTCACTATTAAATATAAATTTCCCATTCCTGTGATTGATGAATTATTGGATGAATTATATGGAGAAATTTATTTTACCAGGTTGGATCTTCGTTCACGATATCATCAAATTAGAATGAGGACTGAAGATATTCTAAAAACAACATATTGAACTCATGACGGTCATTATGAATTTTTGGTCATGCCTTTTGGCTTTACCAATGCACCTTCTACATTTCAAGGGTTGATGAATTCCATTTTCAAACCCTTCCTTAGAAAATTTGTGCTAGTATTTTTTGATGACATACTAATCTACAATAGGTCTTGGAAGGATCATGTTCAACATGTTTACAGGGTTCTCAAACTATTGGAGGAGAAAAAATTATATGCAAAAACATCCAAATGTCTCTTTGGAGTACAAGAGGTGGAATATCTGGGTCATATTGTATCTCATGAGGGTGTTAAGGTAGACCCTAGAAAAATTAAAGCCATTAAGGAATGGAAAGTCCCCACAACCATAAATCAGTTGCAAGTATTTCTCAGGTTAACAGGGTATTATCGCAAGTTTGTTAAGAATTATGGGAGAATAGCAGCACCTCTGATGACATTATTGAAGAAAGATGCATTTTCATGGACTCCTGAAGCAACTAAGGCCTTTGAACATCTTAAAGAGGAAATGTGCCTGGAAGCAGTCTTAGCTATGCCAGACTTCACAAAAACCTTTATTGTGGAATGTGATGCCTCAGGAAATGGAATTGGTGCTATTTTAATGCAAGAAGAAAGACCCATTTCTTTTGAAAGTTGTCCAATCAAAGGAAAGTATTTACAGAAAGCTATTTATGAGAAGGAAATGTTGGCAATACTACATGCTCTAAATAAATGGCAACCTTACCTAATGGGAAGACACTTCAAGGTAAAAACTGATCATGATAGTCTTAAACACTTTTTGGAACAAAGATTATCTTTAGAAGAGTAAAAAAAATGGGTTACAAAGATGTTGGGTTATGAATTTGAAATCGTCTACAAAAAAGGGAAGCTAAATGTTGTTGTAGATGCACTCTTAGGAAGGGATGAAGAGGGTGAAGCATTGCTTTGTGCCATTTCTATTATCCAAAAAGATTGGATAATCGAAGCAAGGGATGAATGGAAGAAGGACGAAGAAGTGTGGACATTCATTCAAAAGTTGCAGCAAGATCTTAGTACATCTAATATATTTAACTGGAAAAATTATTCCTTATGGTACAAAGATTGCTTACATATTTGCAAGAATTCCCAACTAAAACAAAATATTCTTTTGGAATTGCACACTTATCCTTTAGGAAGACACTCACGATTTTTAAAAACCTACCATAGGGTGAAGACATAATTTTTTTGGGATGGCAATCTGATATTCAAAAGTTTGTGGTAGAATTTTTGGTTTTACAGCAAAATAAAGTTGAGACGATTAAGACCTCGGGTCTTCTATAACCTTTATCCATTCCAAGTCAACATTGGGAGGAGATTTCAATGGATTTTATCACAGGTTTACCTAAGTCCAAAGGAAATAGTGTCATCATGGTGGTAATTGATAGACTTACCAAGTATGCACACTTTTGTGCACTATCTCATCCATTTAAAGCAAGTACAATTGCTACTGCATTTATGGAAACAATTCAAAAGCTATGATGGAAACCCAAAGATTATTTTAAGTGACAGAGATCCCATTTTTACTGGAAATTTTTGGACGGAATTATTTTCTTGTTTGGGTACTCAACTAGCTCATAGCTCATCTTATCATCCTCAATCTGATGGTCAAAATGAGATAGTGAATAAATATTTGGAAGGATATCTTCATTGTTTTGTATCTTATAAGAAAACACAATGGATCAAGTGGTTACCTCTCGCTGAATGGTGGTATAATACTTCCTTCCATACTGCAGCAAAAATGACCCCATTTATGGGACTTTATGGATATCATCCACCGTCCATCACATCTTCTTTAAGAGAAAATTCTAAGGTTAAAGCAGTGGAAGATCACATCGAGCATAAAATAGAAGTTTTCCAACACTTAAAGGATAACCTAAATTTGGCACAAAATTGAATGAAACAATAGGTAGATCAACATCACAGTGAGAGAATTTTTGATGTAGGAGATTGGGTATTTTTACGGCTACAACCATATAAACAAATGTCCCTCAAGAAAGCTATGAAGGATAATAAATTATCGCCAAAGTACTATGGTCCTTACAAGGTGTTGCAAAACATTGGTACTATGGCATACAAATTGGAGCTTCCTGCTTCTTCACGAGTGTATCCAATTTTCCATGTTTCATGCTTAAAGAAGGTTATAGGGGACAAACTTCCAATTCAAACAATATTTCCAAAACTTGATGAAGAATAAAAAATAATATTGGAACTTGAAGCATTCACGGAAACAAGTACTCGATAGCTACGAAATTGATCAATTTCAGAGTATCTCATCAAATGGAAGAACTTACCCACTGAAGATTCTACATGGGAGGATGAGAATTTTATACAGAATCATCCAAAGCTACTCAAGCGTTGAGGAGAACACTTTTTTGAAGGAGAGGGGCATGTTAGGTCCCTATATTATTAGTATAGTCCCTTATTATTGTTAGTGTAACCCCATTATTGTTATTGTTGTACCCTTGTAACCCCAATATTATTATTATTGTGCCCTTACATTATTGTTAGGTTGGCTAGGATTATATTGTGACCCCATGGACTCCTATATATAGAAGGGTTTTTTTTCATTTGTATCATCAAAGAATTTTTCATTTATGTAATGTATTGGACATTTCCCCCTCGAAGTGGCTATTTCTAAGGTGTTGATCTCTCTTTTCTTCTATTTTTGGAGTTGGTTTCATAACACTGTCTATTGCCTTGACCTAGATTTCCTTGACCTAATTCCTTGATCCACTGATTTCCCAACCAAACCAAATCAAAAAAACCCCCGTACATGATACCTAGCCTAAAACCCTAATTTCTCTAGCCCTCCTTGTTGTGACCCTTTTGGAGAGAGCCCTCTCCAACTTGATAGTGCTAGCTATCAAGTAAAAATCTTGGTTTGTGGTTACCTCTATTGGGATTCCTTCCTCAGCCTTGGGAATCTGGTGGAGTGATAACATATCAGCGTTGTTGCTGGGGAGTGAACAGAGAAACTTTTCCCTTGGTGTACGACAAAGATCAGATCTGATTGTTGATTGTGAACAATGATCAGGCACAAGAAGGTTGTGCATCATTCACCTGGCAACTCCATTGACTAAAAGATCTAGAAAATCAACATTTCATGGCGACCCCACTCTTCAAGAACCAATAGTCTAAAGATATTCTTGGTGAACTCACTCTTGTCAAAATGGATTTGATTGCTCGAAGGTATGCTCCTATGAATCTAGCTCATATTCCTGGTTTTCCGAACCGTATTCCTTGTATAGATTGGAAATCAGGATTGTCAAAGTTTAAGGGTCAAGATGGTGAAGATGCTAGTTTTCATTTGGTCAAATTTCATTTTCATATTCATAGACTAAAGATTGATTTTCTTGAAGATTGTCTGATGAAGATGTTTATGGATACCTTGGAGGAAAAAGCGACATCATGGTATGAGAGTCTACCATCTGCTAGTTTATACTCTTTAAAAGACTTTCATTCAGTTTTCTTTCAAAATTATCAAAGCTCTAATTCTTCCATGTCAATGATTGATAGTTGTTATGAGATATCTGATAATTTCATTGATTTTCTTGAAAATTTGAATGGGAATGAAGAGTGTCTAGATGATGAGCTCATACAATACCTTAATGATTTTTCCTCCCAACAAGAAATAGCAGTTTCCTCCTTAGATGAAGAGATCCTTGAGCCTTTTCATGAGAACCCTTTTCATCACTAGCAAGAATCAGTAGCTCCATCATTAGATGAGACAGACTGGGACCAAGAAAGAGAAGTGCCAATTCCCGATCCTGAAAATGAAAATCACCAAATCAATGTAAATTTATTTAAAAATTAGTTTTCTCCTTTGTCTGAAGATGAGATAGATCATCTCCTAAATAGTCATATTACAACCTAAGAGAATGTATATTTACGGCTCTTACAATCTTCACACGATCAAGAATGTGTGATTGAAGCATCTTCCATTATTGAAAATGAAATTCAGAGTTTGAACGATGATAGTCATGAGACCAATGAAGCCATAGCAGAAGTTGTCGTGAGTAAACAGATGTATTTCATAAAGAGGATAGGGTTGTCATGTTTAACAATATTGAATAATTTTTTGTGTTCAAAAATGATTTAGAATATGAATTTGAGGAGTATGGACCTAAGAGAGACAAAATTCCAGAGATTGAGTCAAAATTTCTCATGCTTAAGGAATTTTCAGCTAACACTTAGATAATAGAAGGTTATACTTCACTATACATTCCTATCGATCAACAACCAAGTTTTCTTTCAAATCATAATGAAGGTTGTACTTGTATCTTTGCTGTTGGATTTGAATTCAAGATTTTAAAGATCCCTTTAGCAGTATTTTGCAAGCATTGGAGAAAATGGATGTTTTTTTATTTGTCAGTATAAGCCTTGGTTTCTGTTTTTATTATGATTTTCCTACATGTACATCATTATGCTTGCCAAGGAAAGTGAGAGCATAACTTCAGTAAGTAGCCATCTCCTGGATTGGCGGCACTGGAAGGATCATTTCACCTAATCAACGATTGTGTAGCAGATTAGAGTAGGTTGCTATCATTTTAGTTTGATTTTATTTTATTTTCATCAAGTGTTGATAGAATTCATCAAGGTTTGAAGCCCAAGGTAAAGGCCCTAAGGATTTGATGATCTTTTAGTGTGTGTTGAAGTTTGCTGTGTGTTTTTAGTTTCAGTTTACATATTGGACTCCATTGCCCAAAGGGTAAGGCATTGATCTACAAATTCAGAGATCTGCGGTTCTAGACACCTCCTTCAGAGCTATCTTCCCCAGTTGGAGCCGAATCAAAGCGATGTTAGCATTGGTATTTTCATCTGAACCTACCCCACCTTATTTTTCTATGTTTTCACCTCACCTTTGTCATTATCATTTGTAATATCCAAAAGGGAGAATGCAATAACACTGAAACACAATATAAGAACTGCAGCAAAGCAAAAAATTAATCTAAAGACAACATCAGAATGTACAAAGAAGCTTAGCCATTTTATTAGATAGGAGGTGAATAGAAAGTACAACAATGCTCAAAATATGAGATACTAAAGCCAAATATATGGCCTAGAATGACCCTGAAATGATCCCACAAGAGGGATTGCGTAACTGCTAGAAGGTAAACTACGTTGTCCCTATTGCAACTATTTGGACTGCAACTTTGAGAAAGATATAAAGTTAGATCTAGGAATTATGGGAGCCCAATGATGCTGAAACTTTAGATCTGGGCTCTATGATGGATACCCAAGATAACCCAAAAAGGATTTTTCAGATCTATCAATCTAAGAAAATCACCTTCTTAGGGCTTGCTCATATATGCTGCTGGGTTTGCAGATCTGCTGCATGAACTGAAGAATATATGGTTGCAATGTCATACAATCAGCTCAATGCAAGAAGGGCTTGTCCCTTCACTATATTCTTGGCTAAAATCTCAAGATCTAGCTCCTCCAATCTCCTCCACTGAAAATAGCTGCTGGATGAGCAACAGCTTTAGAAAAATTCGTTGTTAGAGAGGGAGGCTCAATAGACTATTGCTAAATATGTCAAATCAACTCCTAAATGATGGAAACAATGGATACAATGTGAGGAGATGATGCCTCACAATATTTCCAGCTAAAATACTGCAAACATCCTTCCTCCAACAGATCTAGAGGACTGGACTGCACAATCCTTGAAGGGACTGCTACTTCATGGAGGTAAAATACAATGGCCTAAATGCTAGATATATATCTGCTGCTCCTGGAATACTGAATGAAAATAAAAAAGTGGTAGGATGAATCCTCCACCGGTTTCCTAGCTGAATGCTAGAAACAACCTCCTGAAGATGGCACCAATGCTTGATAAAGAATAGAGCTCAATAGAAGACCTTCCTAGAGTAGGCACACAATTCCTCTATGGGTAAGGGTGGGATTCCCAATGGGGAACACCCTATGCTAAAAATCACTGCAAACTTAGCTAAACAACATAAGAGTGCATGGATATGTCACCTGAAAAATTGAGATCTAAACAGATCAAAGAATAATCCAAGTATCCAAATCTGCCTTCTATTGTGCCTTCACCTTCATTATATATATCATGAGCCTTCCATAGCCTAGGTCCACTCAAAAACTACGTTTTACATGTGGACATAAGTCTCCATGGTTGACTACACAGTTTCTCCATGTCCTCCATCATGTTCACATGGGGTGATCACCCTCTCCATCATGTGTGCATTAAATGCATCACTTCCTCCACTAACTTATCATAAGTGCTTTATGATCTTACTTTGAATGCACTATGATCTCAATTGACCTCTTCAAGGTCCTCATGATTTTACATTTAAGATCCATGATCTTATTTGACTGTTTCATCCTCCATGATCTATCTCATAAATGAGATATGATCTCCATTAATGGATCTACTCCACTACTCCAAGATTTTAGATCTGGTTCTAGAATATTCACATAAAAACATTAAAAGTGGATTTTATTCATAGTTGAGGTTTGTGGGTCCCTCCACCCTTTTATTTACTTAATTTATTAAGTTAATTAATAAATCTAATATTCCAAATATCATGTGAAAATTTAGTAATATTACAGTCCTCCCCGACAAACTATTGCTTGACTCCAAGCAACTGCAAAAGTAGATGCTAGAGCAATATTTATCCCTCCAAATTCCATCCACACAAGGAAGGTCTCCCCATTTGTTGCAATGAGTTATGTATGCCCATCACCAAATTTTCCTCTCTATAATATCTAGAGTGGCCTCTAACTGTGTAGCTAGATGTCCCTCCTTAATCATGAAGCTCCAAGTGACAACTACAAGCTATCCAACATCCTCCATAATACATGATATGTAGAAGAATAGATGGTTCCTTCCACAAAAGGAAAGTTCCAACTCACAAAGTAATCCCCCATCACATGCTACATGAGGTAAAAATAGGCTTTTCATACCTCCATCCTTAGCCCTGTTGGCCTTGTTGGATCTAAGCATCATCCCAACATTGTACAAAAGAAGAAGTAGAGATGTATGGGTATACAAAGATGTCAAATCATATTCTACCAATAGTAGCCAACATAGAAATTCTCCCTACTGCCACACCACACCATCAAGATGCCAAGTATGGTGTCCATACTCTCCAAGTAAGAGCCATTGGAGGAGTGCCTCTTGCTGCCATCCTCCAACACTATCATGAAAAGTAGGGGAGTATGTAGGACCAAAGTCCTCCAATAAAAGCCACAACAACAAGATCACTTACTGCCTCTTCACATTATCATGTGAATCATGGACCGACAAGAACATACTGAAGGACATATGGAATGTCATATCAGACCAATACAAACAAACTCCATTATCACACATCATGAGAGTATTATGCCATATTACAAACAATAAAAAACACATAAACATGGGAGATGTCATGTGATGGCCACAATCTCTCAACCAAAATGAACATGTCTTCTTCTACTTCATTTTGTCATGGATACACAAGGCATGAGTTAAGGAAATATGAGCTATTGGGTGGTAACCATACTCACCCAAGAGCAGCTAGCGTAACCATGCCTCCTTCTTCATTTCATGAGTGTTTTTCAAGGCATGGATCAAATAAATAGGAGCCTTTGGGTAGTAACCAAACTCACCTAAGAGAAACCAGTGTAACCAAGCTTCTTGTTGGCCTATGTCATATATATGCAAGTGGTCATGCAACCCGTTGCTTATCATCCTCACCCACTCATCCCCATGTGGATGATGAATGATTTTCTACATAAACATGGTATCCTCCCTTTGTAGAATACCACTCTCCTCAAACTGATGAAGAACTTTGCACTCCGTGAAATTTTGAAGTGCACCTCTAATGAGATCTCCCCATGAGATTTTCCTTTCACCAATGGCACTCCAAAACCAGTAAGGTTCTGGATCTGCTGCAGTTAGAAGTTTCTCTTTGAGATGTGAAGTGCTCATTGAGAAAGTGTCATCTAAAAGGAGAAAGTATTCTTCATATCAAGATGTCTACCATCTATCATCTTTACCTTCAATGCTTCATGATTGAAGCTACCTTCGAAATGATCCAAGAATGATGGGACCCTCTCATCATCACTGCTACTAAGTGACAACGATGTAGATCTGCATGGTGATACATATGATGTCTCATAGAAAGGAACAATGCTGATCTGATAGCCAGCCATTGTACATAGGATCATGCTCATCCCATCTTCTGAAACTATACACTATTAGGGTCCTGTGATTTGGCTGATTGGCAAGCCAAATGACAATGTAACATCAAACCAGTCTTTGGAGCCCAAGGACCTAGCCTCCCTGGACTCAGAGAGGGCTCTCTCTATTTGTGTGAGGGATATCTGTGTGTTTTCTTATTGTGTTCTGATTTTAGGCTAGTTATGAAGTAGGTTTTTGGTTTTGGTTTTTAGGTTGTGAGGCATGAAACTGTTCAAAGATATAAGATAGGTAAGAAGATGTCAGATCAACTGGGCTATGGGGTTGAAAAGGTCAAGAAAGCTTTCAGATGGTGATACAAGGTTGTTTAAGGGCCGATTTGATTCGAGGTAAAATGGATCTTTGGGAAAAATGGAGTGAGATGGACATCAAGTTTGTGAATAAAAAAGGAATTCAAGCACAAATAGTTTAATAGCTGACATAAACATGGTAGGGCAAACCATTAATCATGAGAAATGTAATTGTAAACTAATCGATGTAGAGAAATAAACATTCAAGCCATGCATAGAGATATATAACTCTCTAACTTCAGGAAATGGCTATTAGACTTTGAGGAAACACATTTAAGATAGAAAAACAACTCAAATCACTACGTCGGAATGCCTAAACACAATACTTCAAGCTATTGGGCACTTTGAAAACAAGATTGCATAGTTTTAGGCAAAGGGCAAGATCAGAACAAGACCTCCTTGGTTCAACAAATGACAATCTAATCAATCAAAGAGAAATTTCATAGGTCGAGCTATGGCTAGCCATGAGTAAGCAGGGCATACCGTAAATCATACTTAGCATGCATAAAACCATAAATGAAACAAACAAACGATATTCTTAAGTTATTAAAGAGAAATCAAGAATTCTTTAATGTGACTAAGAATGAAGAAAACATGGAAGCTATAAGAAACAGGAAATTTGAGGTGCCTCCAAGGGCATGTCTCAAACTTGTTCTCTACTGTCTTATAGCAAGCAAGAACATGGATTTACGAATGAAAAATAGGAAACAAAATAGATAGAGAGACACTATACCATTCTACCAAGTCATGGAATCCAACAACAATCCTCTTTCATCATCCAAGAACATCCAAGAAACTATCCAAAAGCATGAGACAAGTATTTCTTCCAAAGTTTATATGACAATATATTGCTTCTATTCATCAAGTTCAGCCCTGTTTACAATGAAAACCTTTGGAATATATAGGCCAAAGTGAGGAAAACCTCTTAGTTCAACTTGCAATTTCATTGGCCTATCCAAAATATCTGATTTTGTCCTTGAGGCTTTGCAAAGCCCAAGGCACAAAATATCTAATAAAATATCTAAAAAAATGCTAAAAAAGGAAAACAAATTGACTTTTCATAACTTATCATGTACAAAAATAGCTAAACGCACATGAAGAAAAGTCACTTTTGAAAGGTTCAATTTTTACAAAAATACTCAAAAAATACATCAGCAAAAGGTCACCTGACTTGCCGGAAACTTTTGGAGGCCTTCCCGATGTTGAAACGAGGCTCATGATGGCTCGTTGGAAATATATGAGCATCTAATTTCTGAAAATGTTTATTTTTCTCCCAACTGACCACTGGAAGTCCTCCAAAATTAGATCTGTGTGTAAAAAATAAAAAAAATAGGCCTTGCTGATAAATGGGGCAGAGTGTAGAAAAAGTGAGTGGTTTTCGCCATTTTGGGGGAGAAAATGATCTTCAATTGATCTAAAAATCACTGAGTATGTGCCCCTGAAATTATGGCATCCAATGATACCATTTTCATCCTTTGAGGATGCCCCAAACTGAAATGGCGATGCCCATGAGTTTTGGCCAAAAACCCAAAAATGACAAAAAACCAAAATTTGTCGAATTTTGCCCAAACTTGGAGAGCATGACCCTCAAGGGTTTTCAAAAACATGTTGTGAAGATGAGGCCAAAATTTGGAGCGTTGAGGTGTATTTCCTCAATTTTGGTGCCGGGCGCTTCCCTTTAGCCTCCTTGAGTTTTTCCTGAGCAACCTTCAATTTCCGCCAGGCAAAATGATTAAGCTTTTTATAATGCCCGGTCATCCTCCGTTGAAGGTCCAAGTCCCTATTTTCCTTCTCTAATTTCTTCTCCAAGTGATCATTAACTCTCTCAAGCCATGCTTCCCGATTGCTCTCTATCTCTTGTTCGAACAATGTAGTGAGAGGGGTAGATTGGAGAAAGGCATCTTCTTCTTCCTTTTGTTTCTCAAAGGCCTTTTTGAGCCCCATGGTTCTTGGCCTCTTTCGCCTAGGTTGATCTTCACCTTCGCTCTCATCGAACTCACCCATGAGTTCTTCCAATCTCACTTGTGTTTTAGAGGCCTCTTTTTTGTATTTTATTGCCCTTGTCTCATATACAACCATATGGACACTCATCTGCTTGTTTTGAACTTGCAAAAATTGATTGAGGTTCCTAGCCCTATCAAGATCAGTCCTCAAAGCATCAATTTGGTTTTCTCTATGGATCAAGAGATTTTCTAGGACCTGGGCTTCATTATCACTATCATCACTTTGGATTTGGATGATGTCAAATTCCCTTTCCTATTCATGACTGCTTTCTTCTTTGTCTTTCCCTTTGCTTTGGGTGGTTCGTTTAGTCTTCTTCCTCTTGGGAAATTCGACCATGGGCTTCTTGGGAAATTTTCCCTTGCTTCGGAGGGCCCTAGTCACATTTGGAGTTACAACTCTAGGCACCCTTTTCCTTGATGTCCGGGGCTTGGCCACTTTCAGAGAAGAGAGCATGGCCCCTTGCCTAGGAGAGGCAGCTAGCACATGCTCCATGGGCTCTTTACCCTTGTCACTTTGCTCCTCATTTTTTCCACTTTCTTGGATTTCTTCATAGATGCCTTGGCTGTCTTTTTGCATTTCCTTTTGAGGGCTGTCATCCTCACTGTGTTGCACTTGTTTATCATGTTGCCCTTCTTCTTCATGAGGCTGCTGTTCCTTTTTATGAGGCTGTTGTTCCTCATCCTGTAGCTGCCTCTATTCATCATCATGAGGTTGTTTTTCATCATGCTGTGGCTGCCTCTATTCATCATTTTCATGAGACTACTCACCTTCAGTGTGTTCCTTTTCATCATGCCCAGGAGTCTGCTATTTTGCCTCACTATGATGTTGCTCATCATCATGCCCTTCTTCCCCTTGCTGTTCTGCCTCACTATGATGCTACTGATCATCATCTTCCTCATCATGCCTTTGCTGCCCTGTTTCATCATGCTACTGCTTATCATCACTTTCCTCTTGTTTCTCATGCTCTTCTCCCTCATCATGCTCTTTTTTCTATGCTATGGTAAACTTGAGCTTCTTGGGAATAGGTTTGCTAGAAGAAGGCGAAGGATGGTGAGTAGGAGGTGTAGGAGATGTATGAACTGGAGGGACAGTGGAGAAATCCAGATGGGTGATGAAAGTATCCCAAGAGACCTCCCTCTTCTCAAGCTGATGAAGAAAGATGACTTTGATGAGGGAGTGATGGAAGAGGTAGGTTGTCTGCTGTGAAGGAGGCTTTTTTTGAATAGTGGAAGCCATTTTCTCATGGTTGAGGGCCCGGCCCCGGTGGAGCGATCTGCTGTTTGTATTTCTATTAGTTTATTTCTGTTGTGTGAAGTTCGTTTATTACAATTAAAGAATTGAGTTATTGCTAATTGGATCAAATACAGAGTCATTGTTATTCCATTCTTTACAAGAAGCATGATTCATGATTCAATTGTTATAAAATGTTGTTTTTCTGTATGTAATTCCAGTTGTTATTCCTTTTGTTTATGAATTACGATAGTTGATTGTTGCGTGGCTGTCGACAGGATTAAAGAGTAGAAATCTAGTTTGCTTGGTTATGAATTGAATTCACTGTTTATTTTACGCCGCTATTCAATTCCTGTTCATTGCTTTTAGATTGTTGTTCCTTTCCAGTTTGCGTTTTAGATTTCATTTCCTTTGAGTTGTTTTCACTTGCTTTGAGATCTCTAAACTGTAGAGGGCAGAGCTAATGATTCCAGGTCCCCAGATTTGGTCATCTCACATCGATTTCTAGGGGAAAGAGTTATTACTATTGCATCCCTAATCGATGTCTAGCAAGGTTGCTGTAGTGTAGTCTTTACATTTCTGTCATTTGTAATTAGATTTCTTTTCAAGCAGATTTCCTTTCAAGCATTTATTATTTCTGCATTTGTATTTCTATACTACATCTTCACAAACATTACTCTTGAGTAAATAGCCGCCTCAGACTGAGTACACTCTTGAAACAAAAAGTCGTCCCTGGGTTGACAATTAATGTGAGGTAATTAGGAGTTACAAAGACACCTTTTTATCGCTCCACATTTTGGCGCCGTTGCCGAGGAGAGTGTAGCCATTTCTAAAGAGTAGTGTGAATCTGATGAGTGCCTGCTAGGAGAGAATTGGGTATTAAAAACGGAAGGTAAGAACCTGCGTACGGAGCATGTAACAGCCTTGCTCCCCCGCCCGCTTTCCGGCAGATTTGTTAATTTTTTGTGTAGAAATAGATGTTTGAATTTTTGTGTGAATGACTAGAAAAAATATAGAAATTTTTAAAAAATGAATCACATGATTTCACTCAAGTGGTGATGTAAGCACCACCCATTTCACTAACTAATTGACAGGAACATTTGAAGAAGGAGCCTCGAAGAAACACATGAAAAACATCTTATATTATGGTAAGAAATGGTTCACGTTTCTACTTTTGAATTTCCTATCAAAGATCTAGGAGGAGTGACACAAATGCACATAATTCCCCCATCTTTACCAAATTTTCATGGTTTAGCAAATGAAGATCCAGATACATTCTTATTTGAGTTCGAAATACTTTGTAGAGGATATGATTATCGTACTAATGATCAAAGATTGAAAGTGTTTCCTCTTACTCTAAAAGGAGCAGCTCTCCGATGGTTCATGAGCCTAGGTGGGAATTGCATCCAATCATGGGAGGACATGAAGAACATATTCTTGAAAAAGTACCAAGACTATTGCAAATCCAATGAAGATATTTTCGGTATAATACAAGGGGAAGATGAAAGTTTGGAGGATTATGTAGATCGATTTCATTATAACCTTCAAAAATCAAAGCATAAGCATTTGGAAAAAGAGATCTTAAAAACACTCATTCTTAAAGGAATCAAAGATGAATTTTTAGAACTCTTAAATCTGATAGGAAAATGTGATGTTTTTCAGTTATTATATGATGATGTTTGTGAGTTGTGCATAAGGTATTCAAGAGGAATCTCCAAGGCTGGTAAGAATTCTAGAGATGTTTGTTCTTTCTTTTCCAAATCTGTTACAAGAATAGGAGACATAAGAGCTGAAATCAATGATTTATTTGAAAATTTTAAAGTTGATTTTATTAGCTCTCTAAGCTCAAAATTGGACGTTTTGCAGGTTCATAAAAATGAAGAATTTGATGAAGTGTTTTTTCCTCATGACCGAAAGGAGCAGCCCATAGATACTCACTCTTCCTTATCTAGGATGGAAGTAGCATATCAAAGAGATAAGGAAGCTACAACAAGGTCAACAGGTATGGTTCAAAACACTTTTTCTCCATTCTCTTACTTGCATAATCCATTATGGAATACTCATGTTCTAGGGCAGCCATGTCAATTTCAATATAACCACCAATCTTATCTACAAGTTTGGTATGGTTCACCTTATGATTGCATGACTACTCTCCCTCATCTTGTAGCACAAGCACATTCTCCATATTCTCCACCAGCTCTTTCACAACATTCTGCTTGCATATCAAATTTATCCACTCAACCCAACCAACCACATCATCACAATGCTCCATTCCATACACAATTTCCTGCTCAACTAATTCCACACACTCACCATAATAAACTAGTACAACATACTTACAGTGTTGAACTGCCAAATTTACCCACCCTTCCCACCCATTCTATCTCACATGCGCCATTAGAGAAAACTTACAATGAGATTCAGAATGTTTCAAATTCAAAAATTGTAGAAGCTATGGAAGCAAATGAGGTTTCTTCTAGGTTGCACCAACAAACCATTTTAAAAGCTCAAGAACTTCATGGTATGATGGGAAATCGAGAAAGTAACGGATATATTGAAGATTGGTTTCACTCCATCACGTGTTTGCATCATCACTCTATGCTTCAACAATTTTTGATACCATTTTTTCAAGGGAAGTTGGCTTCTCGTACCCTAATTTTCACTAATATGCATTTTTCAAATTTGGGTATGTGTATACATGAAGCCATATTTCGAAAATGGTTCCATTGGAAGTACTCCTATACGTAGTCATATTCATTTTTCAAATCAAAATAGGTTAGTATAGAACATAAAATAAATAAGGGAATAAATAAATGCATTTTGTTTTTTTATGTAAAACTAGTTGTTTTTTGTTGCAACATGCTATGCAAATCAATATTGGTGATAATTTTTTAATTCATTTGTGTATGTAGATGAATTATAATGGAAATAATAGCTCTAAAAACACTCATATTCATTTTTTATCACCAATTTGAAAAAATGCTTGAATATCATTTTTTTGGCTTGCGGGCTTGATGAACTTTCTGGAAAAACAGTCGGGACAGTCATGTTTTGAGGGACCAAAAGTGAATATTTTTAAAACATGTTTCTACCCTAGGTAGCCCTTGATGTCTAATTTCTAACCCAATTTGAATCAGTCAATTTGGATTTGAAACGAAAAAGTTAGAACCAAAACATTGACTGGATGTCTAGTGGGCAGCTCAGGAACAGAGTTGGGACAGTCAGTTTTTGGAGGCCTAAATGACCATATTTTTAAAACCTGTTTCTATGGTAGATTCCCCTATGAATCTAGTTTCCAATGCAATTGGAATCACTCATTTTCGATATCGTATGGGGAAGTTATGATCAAAATATTGACTGTCTATCGTAAATCAGCACCCTTAAAACTCTGTTTTTCCGGATGTTCCTTACAGTATTTCACCTATCAATTCTTCTTTTCTTCAAAACCTGTTTCTATTGGAGATAAATAAATGAATCTACTTTAATTTCCAATTTGAATCATTCGAATCCGACATCAAACGAAGAATCTATGCTTAAAACATTCACTGTTGTTCTAAGTGGGGTAAGCGAAAATGACTCTGTTATGCAGGTTGTTCTAAGTAAAATTGACATATCATATCATTGAATTTTTAAAACCTGTTGCTATTGGAGATTAAACTTTGAATTAGCTCTCATTTGGCTTTGGAATCACTCAATTTGGACAAAAAACAAAGAAGTTGTGACTAAAACACTGCAGGTTAGCATGATTGGCCACTGCTCTCCCGCAGGTAACAAATAAATTTTACTTTGTTATTTTCTCCACGGATTTGTTCTACAGAGTAACTACTTGTTAGTTTTTTTGCATAATTCTTGGATTAGGAGAGCCCGCACACCTCTCTTTCTCCATGATTTAATGTTTTCTTGCAGGTAGACACTCGTTTTTTGCAGGTCTTGGGAAAATAAAGAAGGTCAATTTATGGACGAGTGATTTTTGAAAGAAATTTTATGAAACAAAGGAATTTCATATAACTCATTACCCAATGGATTCGTAATAGAAGAAATGAAGAATTGATTTCCATTTGAAGATTCATGTCATGTCTTTGCTGCCAAAACATTTTTCGAATAAATCATTTTTTTTTGACATAACATCATAGCTGTTGTAACTTAATTTATTTATTTACATACCGTTTTTGTTGTTTTTTTT
>JAXQQM020063160.1:0-55370 GCA_034641835.2 Pinus albicaulis | reverse complement strand
CTTGTTGTAGCTCCTAGAGACAACAGAGCTTTGTGATAGACCAGTGCCTAGGACATCTTAGCATAGCAAGGAGCGTATAATGTAATGTGTGAAGTTGTCAGCTTCAGCTCACATGCTATCTCCTGTAAACAGGGAAATAAAATAGAAAGGGACCAAACTCTTAGAAACTGACACAGATAAGAGGTACTACAGAGGCAAGATGCATAACTCTAATACAAAGACAACAGACAATTCAGAGACAGCTTACTGCAAAGCGGTCCAATTCAGAAATATTTCACAGACTTAAATTATCAGAAGGTGGATGTAGTGAAAGAAATATTGAGAAGACATTAATTAACATTGAGCTGATACCCAGATATACAATACCACCAGGCATGGGCTTACCAATCTAAGAATCAATACATGATAATAGCATTTTAAAAGCATCCTCCCAAAGCAACTAATATAGAAGAAGTATGGTTAGCTGAATAATGGAACAAAATATCATGCATGAGCCATATTTAAAGCGCTTGAATGATCCAAGAATGGGCATCAACTAGGATGAATCCATACTAAAGGTCAGTGAGCCACTCATGTTCCAAAACATGATACAAGAAGATGGATGAAATGAAATGTTCTATTAATATAACACAATAAAGAAGATTACAGACTTTGAAATACCAAAGACCAGAATCCTCTTTGACAGATAGAACTCCTCCTCACTGAGACCCTATGGGCTCTGAGCCTTCATACAAGAATTTTACAAAATGTATGCAAAAAGCCTTTCACTGCATAATTTTCTGATAAAAATCTGGAACCCTTACAATACGTTTCTTCATGGTTTTTATAGGAGAAACTAAAACCTAGCAAAAGAGGTAGGTGATGAACATTTAATTGTATCATTAAAACAAAATGGTGGAGAAGTGCCCGCCCATACTGCTTGACGACGTTGTGTTGTTTGTACTCTATGGCCTGCTAACTGAAATAAATTCACTTGGTAGAAATCTCTTTAAGGACACGGCAAAGCAGCAAAAACACACAAGTATCCGTCCTTTCCTGGAAAGAAAACTCTGTTGGAATTAGGCCTTGTGGACATTGCTTTCTGTGTATAGATCTTTGAAGTGATCTGCAAGATCTTCGACCTGGTACTGCGTCTTCAAAAGGTTAGATCAAGGCCCTGAAATATTCAACTACCTTTATTTAATTCTCTTCTGATCACTGATATTCTTTCTCTGCCCCATTGATATCTCCATCTGAGGAATCGGCGCCTTGAATTCCCTTGCAGGTTTTGACCAATTTGAACCCTGCTCCTTTAACTGAAGTCTTGTCGATTTGGCTTCCGAGGACTTTCTTCATAATTCTACCCTGGAATTGGTCCTTTGATGTGTGTTCTATTACAGCAATTAAGACTGTGAGTCATAATATTTCTCCGTCGCTGCACACCTGAAAAATCCGCAAACTCGTTAAAGAAAACCATGCACGGGAAGGTGAACACAGTGGGGATGATGGCAAGGTTAATGGCAACGGTCGTATAAACTGTGATATGGTGAAACAACGTAGGGTGGCAGAAAAATGTGACGAAGGAATGGCGGACGAGCTGACCAGAGAAAAACATTAAAATATAACATATGAATGAAATATATAAATGGCGGAAGAAGAAATGCGATAACACGTGGGACGATGACGTGGAGGAGACCAGCCATGGATGAAGAGGAGATCGATGTAGGGAAGAGCATCTGGGGCGATGTGATGTGGGCCAGTGGCATGATTGGCTTCTGCGTTAAATCCCATGTAGCTTTGGGGCACGAAAATCGGGTTTGGCGGAAGGCTCTCGGACGGACGGCTGTGATGAATATTGCTGCGTGACTTCGACCGAACGATAATGTGCGATGGAGAGCGGTTTCAAGGCCGTACGCAGGGACACATGGTGATCGCTATATGGAATCGCTGGCCCAAGGAGAAATACTGCCTCCCGTCGAAAGGCGGTGCGATACATACCACCTAGTTTCAAACAGTGTTTTGGGCGTGGGGACCACCAGGACAGGCGCATCGCGAACCGTAGATTCATGATCTGATCGAAAGGTGAATATATAGGCTACAGGTGCGACAGAGATGGATGAACGTCGTTCGATCAACATAGATCAACGGCCCAGGATGCGCCCGATATGTATTGGATAAGCGCCCGCCGGGCTAGCACTTGATCTAGCTTCCAAGTTACATGGAGGAAAAGACAGCGGGGCTAGGGCTGAAGGAGCTATGCCTCGAATATTTTCAAATATGAATTTCCAGCCTTTGATAATGTGTTTTGGAGGTGGAAAACGGTAAAGATAGGCTTGAGGACGGTTTTCCAAGGCTGCAAAGGGGAAATTTGAGAGCTCTGAGCCAGATTGACTGTTGAAATTTTATGTAAAATGGATTATGATCAACATCGGCTCCGCATGGGGACGGCATGTTCATCCTTGGACATGTCGAGAACTCGCAGACCCTCTGATCATCATGTATGCAGACTCTGCTCTCCAGCACCTCCATTTTTCACTTTATCATTCATCACAACACCAACATTATTTGAACAAAAACAAAAAGGAAACTATCATACAATATAATACATCAGGCTATGTTTGCCTGAATTAGAATTGAAAGTAGGGCTTGAGAAATTGACCATTTACACGGGCATGCAGCAAGTTTCCCTGTAAATTATCCAACTTGAAAGTATTGTTTCCCCCTTGTTCTACTATTTTGAAAGGACCAAACCAGAGGGGGTCGAATTTACCATGTTTTCCCTTCTCAGCTCTCCGGATATCCCATCTGAGCACCAAATCACCAATTTGCAGCTTCCTGTCTTATGTGCGCTGACAAAAAATGTGTTTCATTTTCTCTCGATATTCCATTAACCTCTAATTCACCTGGCCCCTTGTTTCCTCTAATTCCACTAATTGATTGATTCTCCTGATCATATCATCAGGTTCCTCCTGGCTTTCTTGCATGAAGCGGGCCAATGGTAAGGCTAATTGTACAGGAAAAACTGCTGCTCGTCCATATACCAATTCATAGGGAGATTTCCCAGTTGCTCTCTTGCTGGTGATTCTATTAGCCCATAGAGCAAATTTCAATTGGGAATCCCAATTCTTCTGATTTTCATTGATAGTCTTCTTCAAGGCCCTCACCAGAGTTTTATTTGAAGACTCTACCAAGCCATTTCCTTGTGGATAGTAAGCTATAGAGTGACTCAGTATGATATTGTATTGCTGGCAGAAATTCATAAATTTTGCAGACTTGAAGGCCTGTGCATTATCAGTCACTATCCTAGCAGGACAACCAAACCTGGATATGATGTTTTCCTCCATGAACTTTATGATCACAGTATCTGTAGCATTCCTTGCAGGTATGGCTTCCACCCATTTGGTGAAATAATCTGTGGCTGTTAATATCCATTTATGTTGTCCACTTGATGGGGGATGTATCTCACCTATAAAATCAATACCCCATTGTTTGAATGTCTCATCCACATGGACTGGAATCAGGCGAAATGGTGCGGATTTCTGTCTCTCGGCAAATTTCTGACATTTATCACATGCTCTTACCCTGACAAAAACATCCCCAGAAAGCTTTGGCCAATAGAAGCCAGCTTTCAGAATCTTATGAGCCGTGGCCCTCCAGCTGTAATGACCTCCAAAGATCCCTTCATGGAATTCTACTATAATACTCTCGACTTCATTCTCTGTGAGACACAGGAGTAAGATGCCTGAGGGATCTCGCTAGTATAGCCAGCCATTGGCGATTATATACTTCTGTGATTTCAATATTAGTGCTCTGTATTTAGTTTTGTCACAGCTTGGAGGGAAACTGAGTGTGAGGAGATATTCTACTATCTCTTTGTACCACAGACTGGTGAGGTACTTTATATGTGCCTTTGGAGTGGCTACTCCAATTCCATGTCGTTCTTCTTTTTCCTCAGATTCTTCACCCACTATAATGGACAAATTTATGCCCAGGGCTTGATAGTTTGATTCAGATAACATTTTGGAAAGCCCCTGTCCTTTAATCAGCTTAGTAGGGCGGATGTCTAAATCATACTCTTGTATTTTGGCAATCCACCTTCCCCTTTTTCCCTCACTATCCCCCTGAATAAGGATATCTTTTATAGTAGCAGCAGGCACAAATGAAGTGATGTGGGACTGTAAGATATATACACGGAATGCTTTGAGATATTTCACTAGGGCGTATGCTTGCTTTTCCAATATGTTATACTTTAATTCTGCATCATGGAGCACCTGACTGAAAAAGGCAATAGGTTGCTCATACCCCTCCTCATTTTTCTGCAATAAAACTCCTGCTATTGTATGAGGTGATGCAAAAGAGAAAATCATGAAAGGTTTATCATAATCTAGTCCAGCCAACACGGGGGCTTCTTCAAAAGCATTCTTTATCTTGGTAAATGCATCCCGTGATTCTTGTGACCACTTTACCTCATTATCTTTCTTTAGCATATCTGTTATATGCCTAACTATCTCAGCATAGTTAGGGATAAACCTTCTTAAGAAATTTATGTGCCCAAGGAATACTTGTACTTCTTTCTTATTTCTGGGAAAAGCAATATTGTTTATAACCTCTACCCTCTTAGGATCTATCTTCACCCCATATTTAGTCACAATATGGCCCAAAAGTTTTCCCTCTTCTAATGCAAATAAAGACTTTTGAGGATTAAGGGAGAGACCATACCTTCTGCATTTCTAAAAAGTTCTCCAGAGATGTTCAATGTGCTCAGCATCATTTTTTGAAAATACAGTGATATCATTGAGGTATACCACCAGGAATTTATCTTTCTCCCCAACAAAAGCAATATCCATTGCCCTTTGAAAAGTGGCCCCTACATTAATCAATCCAAAAGGCATCCTGGCATACATAAATGTACCCCACGGTGTGGTGAAAGCAGTATTCTTCTGGTCTTCTGGAAGTACAACCACTTGATTATAACCAGAGAATCCATCCATCAATGACATTCTTGTAGCTCCAACTACTTTCTCCAGGATGTGATCCATTTTAGGTAGTGGATAATTATCCTTTAAAGATGCTCTGTTTAAATTCCTAAAATCCACACACAGCCTTATTTCTCCATTCTTCTTGCGTACAGGGACAAGATTCGCCACCCATTCAGAGTACCTCAGTGGTACAATTATTTTGGCTTTTAGCAGCTTCTTGATTTCTTTCTCAATAGAAGGCAGCAACAAGGGATTGATTTGTCTGAGCTTCTGATTATGAGGCCTTCAGTGGAATTTTGTGTTGCATAATATTAATATCAAAAGTTTTCAGATCCTGATAGGAAAATGCAAACACATCTTTGTAAGACTGAAACAATTTCTGATATGGATTTTTATATTCTCCAGGGATCTTTTTGGACAATTTGACAATTTTGGGTTCAGCCTCAGTACCCAAATTCAGGTCTTCCACCTGATTCTCTTCTACCACTTTGCTTGGCTGCAGTGGGACATCATTCTTATCAAATAATTTTTCTAGAGGTACCAACCCTCTAGGTATAGTGTTTCCCTTTAGCTGCAACACTTTGTTTCCTGCCACTTTCTCCTCCCAATTTCTCTTTGGAATATCTTCAGGTTCTACCTCTTCTTCATCATCAATCTCCATATTGGAGAATTCTCCTACTGTTTCCAGGAATCTCTTCATCTGTTCTTCATCCTCAAATACTTTCCAGTGCTTGATATTGTTTGGTATTGAAGGCCGATAACGCATCTCTACTTCATATCTTAAAAGAGGGTTTTGAGGTGGTCGAAATGTGCTAGCAGCCACAACAAGGGAATCAGCCATCCTATTCTATTCTCGGGGCATGAAATGTATATTAAATGCTAAGAAGAAGTTTTCTACCATGTCCCAAATCTCATTCCTATAAGCCCTTAGCCTAGGATGTTTGGTCTGACACTGATTCCTGACTTGTCTGACTACTAGTTCTGAGTCTCCCAGAACCTTTAAACCTTGTATACCCATGCTCTTGGATGTTTTTAATCCTAACATGAGTGCTTCATATTCAGCCACATTATTGGTGGCTTCATATTCTAATTTGAAAGACAGTGGGACCCATCTTCCTGCAGGAGAAATCAATAGCACTCCAGCTCCATTTCCTTCTCTTGAATTTGCTCCATCAAAATAAAGTGTCCATATTCCTGCTTCCATGTTCTCTGAGGGCTGCTCACTCTTGATCTGGCAGAAGGATGGTTCATGAGCATAATCTTGATCTTCTTCCAGCATCAAGCATGAAAAATCCCCTTCCTTACTGTAGACTGGTGAATTTACAGAATTTTCAGCCTTAGTCACCATCTTGACGAATCTAGTCTCCCTGTATAACCTCCTCTCTTGGCCACCAAAAATCGGGATTGTGGCATATGTTAGATCCATCTTGAGTGATCCACCGATTTTTGTCCCCCAGGACCTTGACAGCAACATACCAAAACGAGCTGGGATGTCAGCCACCACGATGTCCATTACCACACTTTTTGCTGGGATTTGGGCCAAATTGACCACCAAATCTTTGATCATCCCCAAGCATTTAACTCTTTTGGAGTCAAATGAATAGAGGTCTTTATATGGACGTGTGATTTGTAAACCTAGTTGTTCCATGACTGACAGAGGCATAAGATTATGGGAAGCTCCAGAATCTAACATGCAGTTATGTAACAGCAGGTCATGGATTACTAGAGACACATAGAAGGGAGGAGTAGAGGGATCTATCTCCTCAACATGTGGGCCAAAAACTACCATGGGTCTCTCTTCTTGAAGGTTGAGACTATCTGGGATGATTGGTGCTTCTGGAGGGAGCATGAAAGATGTGACTTGAGATTGATATGCTGGCTGTTTCAACAGTTCAGTCAAGGGGACTGGGATTTTGACCTTTTCAAGTTCCTTTTGCAGACTGAAAGCAGGAGGGGACTTTTCTATCACAACCTCTTTTGACTCTTTATTTTCAGCTGGGGGCTTGACTTCTTTAGACACGGACTTGACATTAGGGGGAATGACTGCTTTTGAAGAGGAAGAAGTTTGATCACTAGATTGCAAAGGTTTGTTTAGAGGTCCCTTACCTTTGTCTGCGACTTTCTGCATTGTAGCCTCCTTTTGAGCAGGTGCTTCCTTCTGGGGTAGCTCTTCTTCTTGCTCTTGGGTACGAGTCCTCTTCCTAGAAGATCTGAGATCATATCTTCTATTGAAATGTGCTTGCATGAAATCATCAAATTGTTTACAATAATGATCAAATTCTGCTTCTTCTGTGTCTCTGGTCTTTTCTTCTTCTTGCAATGAGCACCCAGCTCCATCATTCCCTTGCAAAGGGCATTCTTCTCCATCACTATTTGAAAAGGAAAGATTTGCATCCTCCAGTCCATAGGCAATGTCTTCAGTAGAATCATCTACTGGAGCTTCCAGGTACAATGGGTGTGGCACTTGATCCTGTTGCTCCTTTGCTTCCCTTGGCAATATTTGCAAGGGTGGTTTCCTATACTGAGGATTGTAACCTCTTTTTGGAGCATTCTAGAAATTCATGAAAGCTGAATTCTTGGCCTCCAATTCAAGCTTATCCAGCTTATTAGTAAGGTTGCTAATATTTTTGTTCATTTCTTCGATTATGATAGTACTGGAGTCTCTGTCTTGGCTAGAAGTAGACACCTCTTCTTTTCCCCTTCTTATAGCATCTTGTTCAGATTTTCCTTTTGATTTACCAGTGGAGGCAAAGTTTGCTTCCAACTCTAGTGCATCTGCCTGAGCATCATCCAGAGTAGCAGGCTTTCTTTCTCTGAGAGAGAAACCAAATTCTGAATCAAAGGCTGCTACAAAAACAACTTTAGCAACAGTTTGATGGGGTTTCATATCAGCAGGGAGACTCAGATACAATTTATTAAATCTCTTGATAAATTCTGACACTCCTTCATTGTGTCTTTTCTTTAGTGTATTGAACTCAATGAGACAATTTCCATGGTCTTTCTTCTCTCCCCATTTCCTGAGAAAAGTGTCTTCCATGTTATCCCAAGTGGTAATAGAACGGCCAGCCAATGTCTTAAACCATTTTCGAGCTTCACCATCAAGAGATTGCACAAACAGTCTTAAGACCACATCTAAATGTTCAACATTAAAGTTCTCTGCAAAGGAGCAGAAAGTCTCAAGATGTTTTTGAGCATCAATCTCGTTCTCCCCATTGAATCTGGGCAAGATCTTCAGATAATCCTGGGGCATATCATTCAACACTTGGGGTAATGCTAGGGGAGCATATGTATTCATCAAGAAGGCCGGAACATTGGCCATTGGAGGAGGTGGAGGTAGTGCAATAGTTTGATGAGTAAGAGGAGGAGGAGGTGGTGGAAGTGGAGTATGAATAATAATAGGAATATACTCAACTGCAGCTTGAGGGGTTGAGGGGAACAAAGGTCTGTTAACAGCATATACTTCGGTTACTTCCTTGACCTCTTCAACCTCAGGAGTAGGATGAAGATTGTTTTTATTTTTGATACCCTCTCGGGGTGGACTATCTAAATAATAATAATCAGGATTTTTCTCATTGTAGTAGGGATTTTCTACTTGGACTTCTTGAGAGGAAGAGGATGGATAGTCTTCTTGAGATAATTCGGGAATCTCAGAATGGACTGATTTTATTTCCCTCCAATTTCTTCTATGTATAATCTGGTCAGGGTCAGACACTGAAGGTGTCTTTGGCTTAGACGTATCTGACCTCAGGTGTGGCTTACGAGGAGCCAGGACTGCAAATAGATTTATCAAATAACAAATGTGGAGTCGCCAAGGTGAGGGATCTACAACTCTCAACTCTCTGTGCTCACCTATTTAGAGAGTGAATATGATTTTGTCGAGGCCCAGGGATTCTGATTTTCTTAAATTCGTCCCCGGCAACGGCGCCAGAAAGATGTTGTAGCTCCTAGAGATAGCCTAGAGTTGTGATAGACCAGTGCCTAGGAGATCTTAGCATAGCAAGGAGCATATAATATAATGTGCGAAGTTGTCAGCTTCAGCTCACGTGCTATCTCCTGTAAACAGGGAAATTAAATCCAGAATAGGACCAAACTCTCAGAAACTGACACAGGAAAGGAGATACTGCAGAGGCAAGATGCAGAACTCAAATACAAAAGCAACAGACAATTCAGAGACAGTTTACTGCAAAGCGGGCCGATTCAGAAATACTTCACAGACATAAATTATCAGAAGGTGTATGTAGTGAAAGAAATATTGAGAAGATACTAGTTAACATTGAGCTGATACCCAGATATACAATACCACCATGCATGGGCTTACCAATCTAAGAATCCATACATGATAATAGAATTTTAAAAGCACCCTCCCAAAGCAACTAATATAGCAGAAGTATGGTTAGCTGAATAATGGAACAGAATATCATGCATGAGCCATATTTAAAGCGCTTGACTGATCCAAGTATGGGCATCAACTAGGATGAATCCTTACCAGAAATCAGTGAGCCACTCGCATTCCAAAACATGATACAGGAAAGATGGATGAGATGAAATGATATATTAAATAACATATGAAAGAGAGTCACAGACTGTGAAATACCAAAGACCAGAATCCTCTTTGACAGATGGAACTCCTCCTCATTGAGACCCTATGGGCTCTGAGCCTTCATATAAGAATTATACAAAATGTATGCAAAAAGCCTTTCACTGCATAATTTTCTGATAAAATCTGGAACCCTTACAATGTGTTTCTTCATGGTTTTTATAGGAGAAACTAAAACCTGGCAAAATAAGTAGGTGATGGACATTTAATTGTATCATTAAAACAAAATGGTGGAGAAGTGCCCGCCCATACTGCTTGACGGCGATGTGCTATTTGTACTATGCTGCCTGCTCTCCGAAGTAAATGCACTGGGTGAAAATTTATTCAGGAGCACGATATAGGGATAACCATACCAACATTCTGTCCTTTCCTGAAAGAAAACTCAACTAGAATAAAACCTAGAGGGTATTGTTTTTTGTGCACCGTACCCTTTGCAGGCTAGACCCTGAATTAAGATTGAAAATCTTCAATATTAGACACTGAATTCCTGGATCTTCCACTGATACTCTTTTTCGCAACATTAATGTCTTCATCTGCAAAAATCTGCGCTTTGAATAACTCTGGAGGGTTTAGCAGTTTTTCTACCCTACTTTATTAATACAAGAGGTGTTGTATCAGCTTCCCAAATCTTTTCTTCATAAAATCTGCCTCTGAGTCATTGTCCTTTGTCGTGCTTGTGGCCTCTGAAATTGAGGCTGTGAGTAATAGCCACCTTCCGTCGCTGTTGATCTGCAAAACCCACAAACTTGTTAAAGAAAACCATTCATGGAGCGGTGAACACAGTGGGGATAATGGCAAGTTTAATGGAAACAGTCAGGTAAACTGGGCTATGGTGAAACAATGTAGGGTGGTGAAAGAAATGCAGCGGAGGAATGGTGGACGAGCTGACCAGAGAAAAACATTGGAATATAATCGTATGAATGAAATATATAAATGGCGGAGGAAGAAATGCGATAACACGTGGGATGATGACATGGAGGGAGACCGGGTCAATGACATGGACGATGAAATCTTAGTCGTCTGATCTCAGGAGGAGATCGATGGTGGGAAGAGCATCAGAGGCGATTTGCAGTGGGCCAGGGGCATGATTGGCTCGCGTTAAATCCCATGCAGCTTTGGGGCGCGACGATCGTCGGATGAAGGCTCTCAGATCAGACGGTTGTGGTGAATATCGCTGCACGACTTTGACCGAACAATAATGCGCGATGGAGGGAGATATTTCTAGCCGTACACGTGGACATGTGGTGAGCGCTGTATGGAATCACTGGCCCAAGGAGAAATACCCCCTCCCGCCGAAAGGCGGTGCGATACATACCACCCGGTTTCGAACAGTGTTTTGGGTGCAGGGACCACCAGGATAGGCGTATCGTGAACCATAGATTTATGATCTGATCGGACGGTGAATAGATAGGCTACGGGCGCGGCAAAGATGGACGAACGCCATTCGATCAACGCAGATCAACGGCCCAGGATGCGCCCGATATGTATTGGATAAGTGCCCGACGGACCAGCGCTCGGTCTAGCGTCTAGGTTACATGGAGGAAAAGACATCGGGGCTAGGGCTGAAGGAGATATGCCTCAAATATTTTCAAATATGAATTTCCAGCCTTTGATAATGTGTTTTGGAGGCGGGAAACGGTAACGATAGGCTTGAGGACAGTTTTCTGAGGCTGCAAAGGGGAAATTTGAGAGCTCTGAGCCAGATTGACTGTGAAATTTTAATAAAGCAGTTAAGATTTACGGTAACCATTGTACTCTAGTACAACATCAGCACCTCCCAGAGGAATAGAAAGCATTGGACTAGTCAATACATATTCCCCCATGGTTAGCTTGATAGTATGGCATTTTCCAGAGCAATTTATAGTTCCTCCATTTGCAACCATCACTTGACATTCTGGTGCTGGGTATAGGAAACAATTTAATTCCTTGGCTACCTTACAATGAATAAAATTATGGATGCTACCTGAATCAATCAACACTATTACCTTTTTCTTCTTGATATGTCCTTCTATCTTGAGAGTTTGAGGAGTGGTAATTCCTGCCAGTGCATTACACGATATGGTCGGATTCATTTCTTCCTCTTCTAGAGTTGGTTCCTGGTGTATATCCTCTTCTTGTTCATTTTCTTCTTCCTCTTCACAATCTATGTAAAATAATTTCTTCTCACCACACTTATGACCTTTAGTGTATTTGCTATCACAACTGTAGCAAAGCCCTTTTTCTCTTTTTTCTTCCAATTTTTGTGGTGTCAACCTTGTAGGTTGTTGAAATATAGGAGTAGCAACACTTCCCTCTTTATAGAAGTGAGTGGTACGCTTCCTTGTCGCCATAATTTTGCATTCAATTTTTCTTGCCAACCTGAATGCCTTCTCCAATGAATCAGGTTCCAAAACATGAACTTCATGTTGGATGTTATCCTTTAAAGTACCTATGAAGAGATCAATCCTTTGTTCCTCTGGAATATCAGTTACCCTTATATTCAATTTTTGGAAGTCCTCAATGTGGTCCCCCACTAAACCCTTTTGTTTGAGATTTATCAATTGGCTAAAGAAGGTGTTGCTCTTTGTATCCTCATAATGTGCTATCATTTCCTCAGTAAAAATTGACCAAGTGACAATTTTTTTACGGGAGCAAAGCCATCGATACCATACAAATGTATTTTGTTCTAAATGTAAAGTTGCAATGCGTACCTTTTGTCTGTTTTGCACGTTATGGAGATCAAAATATTGCTCCATCTGTAGTATCCATGTTACAGAATCCTTTCCATCAAACTTCCTCATATCCATTTTTGGAATATGGTGGTTCTTCCCGCCAACATTAGAGTTTATGAAATCATGATTAACATTTATTTTTTTCTCATCATGAGTTTCCTCTACTATATTTTCACCATTAGGAAACATTTCTTGTATCAACTTTGTCAAACCTTCTATGTCTTCTTTTAGATCATTCTTCATGTTTTCCATTTTAGCTTCCATGTGCTCATCTTAGATTCATGCCAACTTCCATGCCATCTATCTTAGATTCCACATCTTTCTTCAAACCATACATATTATTCTTCACACCATCCATCTTTTCTTCAATGCGTTTCTTCAAAACTTCCATTTCATTTTTTGTTGCTCTTTGCGAGCGAAATTTGAATGCAATTTCTCTTGTAATTTGATAAATCATGTTGCAATTATTCATCTTCTTAGTCATAGTAGAGCCTTCTGAAGGATTAATGGGTGTTGAATTATTTTACGAAGAATTTTTAAGAACCTAATGCGATATCTATTCTACAATATGCCCTTGGAATCAATTCAAATTGATTTGTCAAACAAGACTTATGCACTTCGGAGAAAACAATACACACATTTTTATTGGTTTTGAGGAGCTCGATATTGAAATTGGATTATCTCTGTGATTGTGGCTCTTCAATATCTGAAATTTAGCACTAAAGTAGTCCTCTAAATTCTCTTTTGAATTTCATAGGTCTGACCTGATTTGGATTCTCCAAGACAAAGTTATGTCCAATATCCCACAATGACCTAATTATGGACGTGTTTAGTAGAGAAACTTTGTACGACTTGCCACATGTCACTGTTTTGTCCTTCGCCTCTAAAATTGATATCCAAGAAACTACCCAGGTCCATGTAATTATGACCATTTTTACGGCACTCCAATCCGATTCCCAGAGAGAGAGTTATTGAACTTTTCCCACAATCACCTCTTTGAGATGAAATTCAGGAGCCTGAAAAAGCACTACCTTCCACAGATCATATCTCCAAAAATATTGCGAACCAAGCTCTGAAATTTTTTGACGAATTTCCTCAGGATTTCAGCTTCGCACCATATGAATTTCAGACTCTGAACCTTCGTACAAAAAACGTTATAGCGCAAATGCCACGATGACCTGTTTATGAGCCTGAAAAGATACCTAACTTCCACAGATGATATCTCCTCAAATATTGCGAACCAAGATCTGAAATGTTTAGACAACCTTCCTCAAGATTTTGAAAACCGCACCCTAAACATTTAAATTTGAAACATACCTTCGGGCTGAAACATACTATGAAAGGTAGAAACATATAAACATCCTCCTTCAAATCATCATTCAAAAATGTTGTTTTAATGTCCATATGGTGTATCATCCAGCTATTATGAGCTGCAAGAGAAATCAAAGTTCTAAACTGTAGGAGAAAATTTTTCTGTGTAGTCAACACCTTCCTTTTGAGCGTAGCCTTTTTCTACAAGCCTTGCTTTGTATTTATCAAGCGAACCATATGCCTTATACTTGATCTTATACACCCATTTACAACCAAAAGGTTTGACACCAGTAGGATGATCCACTAACCTCCAAGTTCCATTATTTTTTTTTTGTAAGTTTAGCAATGTATTTCCATTTTTTTATTCATCAAAAGATGTAAGCAGGATTACATATCAAAGCACGATAGCCTCAACCTTCCCAAAGGAAACCAGGTTTGTTGGCCATCTAAGTGAGTTAAAAGCCATTCAGTATTGAAATTATTTTTTCTTCCTATATTTTATAGACTCCATACTAGTATATCTACCAAAGTCTGACAACAACTTGAAAATATAAATGTTATCCACAAAAAACATGAAGCAATACAAAGAAACATCAAAATGAGAAACAAATTATTAATCATCCGAGGATTCAACAGGTGCAAGATCTTTGACACTAAACCCTGGCATGTCCACTTCGAGCATATTTTGGATTTTCCTCTCAATTCTTCCAAGTCTTGCTATTGCATGGTGCTGAGAAACCCGAATATCTTGCAGTTCCTTTTTGATATCCTGGAAAACTGAAATCACCTAAGAGACTACATGTGGATCTCCTCCCACTTCTTGCAGACTTGTCACAACCTTTTCCAGAACACATTTAAATGTCCAATAGGTCTGTATAGACTGGTGGAAGAGGGATAGTCGTCCTCGAGTATTCCCTGGGTCAACTATGAAGTCCATTTCATCTTCCTACATTTCTATGTCTTCATATTTATGCCCACTTTCTCTCTCCCATCCCTAGATGAGGTTGCGGACTTAGGGAGGATTCCTTGTAGCGTAGGCTTCAAAAAGGTTTTCAATAACCTCTTTTTTTTACTTATTGCCTCGCTTGTTGGAGCTTGCGATAGGTTTGACCTAATTTTGCATCCCTGTACCCCTACCCTATTTCTTGATAGTCTGGCCTTTTGTCAATGTTGTGTTTCCTCATACAATCAAGAATCGAATTTGTCTCGGATTATCTGACAGAGAGCTGTGAGAACCCGTTTTAAAATTTGCAGGGTCTGTATAAGGCAAAAGGACGCCACCCCCCAAAAAAAACTACAAATAGACTCTATATTACAGACCCTACAACATTGCATGCAACATAAAGATTGAGAACCAGAACTATTACCACCTCCCGTATTGTTGCGGTCGTTCCTAGCCATGCTAACTATCTCATACAATTGCATAACTGAAGCATTTAGGGAGAATTCCCTACCCGAATCACATCACGGCTCTTCGAAACGTGATCCCTTCCCAAATGATAACAATAAACTCGAACAAAGAGAGACATTGCAGGGAGTTCTAAATCAGGGTATCACCACAGGGCCTAGAAAAATAAAAAAACCAAGGCGTATTTCAAACAAAAGATAAAGATTGCATGTTGTGGATTCCCGGAATCTAGAACCTTAAAATTTAATAAAATTGATTGTAAACTATTCAGAAATTCAAAATTGGCCACTCCACTATGGAAAATGGTCGCATGCAAACTATGAAGCAGTGTATGCCCAATTTGTAGATCTGGACAGGGCATTAGAATGGTAAAACAACCTCTGTCGGAAGGATTCTTGAGGAGAGACGTCCAGTTTACATATACATTCATGGTTGCTAAGAGAGTGAAGAGATCCTTCGTTACTACAATTTCATCCTGCTGCGTTCCGAGATTGATGCTACCACTCCGACAAGCAGCTTGCCTTAACCTTCTGTCTCGATGTTGTTTCTGCACAAGGGGCTTCACTGCGAGAGAAATACCATAGCACATGGGTTCACATTGGGGGATATATAATTAGAAAAAAAATGGCATAATATATAGGGGGATATATAGGGTGTAAAGGGTTTTTATATTGGAAGGTATAAAAAATGGAGCTCAAAGTTAATGAAAAACTATAAAGGGGTATAAAAAATGTTAATGAAAAAATGGATACCTACAATATATAGTGAAAGTAGGGGTTTTTTTAATTGGGAAGGTGTATTGGGTTTCTATTGGTAGGGGGTTAAATAGTGTGTTTTTTAGAGAGATTTTCTAATATGTACTCAAATTAAGGGTATTTTTTAATATGTTATGATCACATGTGATATGCTATAGGTTCATTGAGTGAAGCCCCTGTATGTTTCCAAGACTTACTTGACATTCCCCTGTGGTCGCCAGCTATTCCTACAATGACCATTATTAACGGGCGTGTGTACATGTCCCAAAAATCGTGCAAGGTGGTGAATCATGCATGCGGTCTACACACGGTGCCACGTGCCACCGCCAAACCTCCCCTCTCACCCACCTCATGGCACCCCAATCAGTGGTAAGTTCCATTCTTAATAAGTGCACCATATTAAATTTTCATTGCATCCTTCCATTCATCACAATTAGTAGCCTCCTAAAAAATCTAGGTTCACTAATTGTAGAATGATTGAATCCACAGTCATGAGAAACATTACCTGAACTTGAAGTAACATCACCTTTGGAAGAGCTTCTTGTTTCAAAATCATCATACTTTCTTTGAAATCTATGAACACATGTGGATCTTCGTAAAGGTTGTTGAAGTGGTTGTGATGGTTTCTTATCTTGATAAATGGGTTCAAGAATAGGCTTTTCAAAAGCAATTTATGGTCCTGTATGATCATTACTATCATCCAAATTTTCTTCAGAAATAATCTTCTCATGAGTCAAAGATGGAAGAACCACAGACTGATCCAGAATGGAACATCATTATCAGATTAAAAATAGAACTTCTTAGATGCAATTTTCTCCAAAAGAGCTAGTTTCCTATCAACAGTGGAATTAATTTTATCTAATTCAAGGAAAATAACATCTCTAGAAAGAATGAATTCTCCTCATCATACAACCTGTAAGCTTTGGAAGTAGCAGAATATCCCAAGAAAATACAGTTGCGACTGCTAGCACCCAACTTGTTGCTTTGATGTTTAGGAATTAATGTATAGCATAGAGAACCAAATACTTTAAAATGTTGAACATCAGGAAGACGATTATACCACATTTCACAAGGAGATTTATTATTGATGACAGAAGAAGGACAATGATTGTGAATATAAGTTGCACAAAGCACTACTTCTCCCCAAAACATCAACTTAACATTCTTAAAGAACATCATAGATCTGACCATATCAATTACAATTCTATTCATACGTTCAACAACACCATTCTATTGTGGATGATAAGGTATGGTAGTCTGATGTTTTATTCCATTGTCCTTCTAATATTGTTAAAAAACATGAGAAGTATAGTCGCCACCGTTTTCAGTTTTGAGAATGCCTATATTTTGTTGAGTTTCATTTTTAATAATCAAATGAAAAGTTTTAAAAACTTCAAACACTTGTGACTTATTCTTCAACAAATACACCCAACACATTCTCGAGTAATCATCAATAAAATTCAGCATATATTTATTTCCATTGGTATTTTCAATAGGCATAGGTCCACATAAATCTAAATGGATAAGACCTAATTTTTGTGAAACTCTAAAAGATGAACTATGAAAAGTTGTTTACAATGTTTTCCCAAAATACAAGCATCACAAGGTGTTATCTTTCTTGGAACTGTCGAAAGACCTTTAATATCTTTGATTTTCATAATTCTAAGGCTGCTATAATTGATGTGACCAAATCGGGCATGCCACAACATGTTGGGAGACAGGATATCACTTTTCTGCGCCAAAAAAGTAGAACTTTCACGAGAATTAGTAGATGAAGTACCATTTAACTTTAAAAGTGTACCTTCTTCCACATCGATCATAATAATTGCATGATCACATGTTCTTTTTATCTCGATGATGCCATCAAATATATGAATAGAATGCCCTTGCTGCCAAATATGGATAAGAGACATCAAGTTTTGGTGGCACTGTGGAATATAAATTACATCCTGTAGAACATAATTTGCAAGATTCAGTATCTTTAAACGAATATACCCAATGCTAGATGATTTAATTTGAGACTTGTCAGCAGAATAAATAACACCATCAATATCATCACTGAAATTTTCAATAAAATCTCGCCTAGATGTCATATGACAAGTGGCTCTTGAATCCAAAATCCAACTATCTCGCCATGAAGAAAATGCAGTGTTGAAAGCATCATTAATATTAAAATTACAATGAACAAATGTGTAGACTCTGATGATTTTCCCTTATCTGGTGGTGGTTGATATTTTTTTTTATTTCATTGTTCTCTCCTTTCACTAACTTTCTCCCAAGGGATTTTACAATTAGTAGCAGTATGACCAATTTTATCACATCTAAAACATTTGATAGGTGGTTTATCATTAAAATTCCTTTGTTGTCTATCAATTTGTTGTTTGTCTCCCTGATTTCCTCCCCCCCCTTCCTCTATAATTTCTCCTACCATGACCTCTATTACTTTTATCACATCCAGAAGTTTCATGTTTCAGCATGAAACTTCTGATCCTTTTGTGCAAGGCATAGATTTTCTACATTTGAGTTAGGCGGGACCTCTTTCTTCCCAAAGGCCTTTTCTATCTCAACTATTTTGTTTACAAGCTTATCAAATGTAATGTATTTTAACTACCCACTAACTTGGAGATATTCCAAATAATGTGAATAGACAAAATGAAGGACTTTTATAAAAGTTGTAAGTTGTAAATTTACTTTAATTCTAGTGGCTTCAATATCATGAAAAATGGCTTTTATTTCAGAGGCACTCTTCAAAGGATCATTATCCTTCATCTCCAAATTACACAACTTTAACAATAACTGAATAATTTCCAGTTCTGAGTGTGAATCATACAATTTTTTCAATTTCTTTAAAGCTTCGAATGCAGTACCACAAGAAACGATATATCGACTTACCTCTTCTGTCACCGATGCAGTTATTAATGCATATGTCTTGTTGTTTTTTGTCTCTCAAATTGCACGCTACTTCTCGTTATCGGGTGGCTCTGGTGCAATTTTTTTTCCATCACTATCCTTCTTGGCTTGACAAACTTCTCACAAATCATTAAAAACAAACACTTTTAAGCTAAACGAGTCTCAATAATTTTCCTTTCCATTAAAAACAACTCCAATTATGAAAACTATTGAAGTCATAATTGTTCTTCAAATCTTTTCAAATTCAAAATAAAAATAAAAATAAAAAAAACACCCTGGTGTCCTTATTTCAAACAAGGTTAGCCTTGTGATTTAATGGTAAGTTTCCAAAATAACTTTGATAGTTTCAAATCTTTTTAGTCTCCAAGAACGGCTTCGTTCCGGTTTGGTTGTCTGGTAATGATTTCCGTGCTTTAAGAGCGGCCTGTGAGAATCCATTTGCGTGAGAGTTTGAACACCCTGTGAAAATGTGCGCGTCCTGTACTAAAATTCGTGCTCTTAAGAGCGGCCTGTGAGAATCCATTTGCGTGAGAGTTTGAACACCCTGTGAAAATGTGCGCGTCCTGTACTAAAATTGGAAATGACGTGAACGAAAATTGCATATTCAGCACGAGTATCTCTGCAAATTTCAGCAGATTAGTTTTAGGGTCAAATTGGGGAAAACTCTGCACAGACCTGAACGAAAACTGCATATTCAGCACAAATATCTGTTAGGGTCAAATTGGGGAAAACTCTACACAAAAGGCATTATTAGTCATCATTTTGGCTAAAAAAATGAGCTATTTTTAGACGGTGGAATCACATTCCTCAAAGATTATAGCTCAGAACTGCGAGAAAATTGTGCCCTTGAGGATATTTTATGGTGAAAATCGCCAGGCGTCTGTATTCGAAAATTTGTAATTTTCGCTAATGCTTCAGTCGCGGATGGAATATGTGTCAATTTCGGATGATATTTTTTGTTACGAGATAATTTCCCAGTTTAAATTCTTTAAATTTTTGAATACAGAGCATCCTTTAAAAGTGCGAAGCTGAATTTGTTGAGATAAATGTCGGGATTAAAGCGTTTTTCGAGTTTATAGCAGAAGAAACCCTCGGTTTTGCAGCCTTGCAGCCGTAGCCTTAACTGTTTGTTTTGTTTTATGCAGAGTGAATTGTGTACATATTTCACATAATTGATTGGGATTTTGGTTTTTCACTTTTTTTTTTTTTTCCAATTTCTAAATAACAGTGTGGAAAATTTTAATTTTTTGAATGGCTGTTTTGAATGAGAATTGTGGAAATTATAAATTGTTTTATTAAAAAATTTGAAATCCTTTTAAAACAAATTTGGTAGATTAACGAGTTTTGACTATTTCATAAATATTAATTTATATAGAAATAAATAAATTAAAATTTTAATAATGATTTTGAAATTTAATGGTTTTTTTCAATGGGAGTTGTGGAAATTATAATTAAAGTTTGAAATTTTCTTAAAATGAATTTGGTAGGTTTAATGTAGACTTCTACCCAGTCTTAAGAAGGATAAGTGCAGATGGTTTGGCAAACAATAAATTATATATAGGTAATTTTTAATGTGGTTTAAAAAGTTCAATGCTTCGAGTGTTCAATTTAACATTTTAATTTTATTATTTTCAAATGTAATATTATGCAGCTATTTGGTTGGAATAGGTATGACATAAAACTATTATAATTATTATAGTATTATATAAATTAAATATATAATAAGATGATTATAATTAATTTAATGGTATGGTTAAAATGCAGTAACATTAAATAAAATGAATTTCACATTTTATTGTTGTTTTATAAACAGAACTATATTCACACAATAACATGCTAGGCAGTTGCTCTGGATTGTTTATTAAATAAGTCGAGTTTTAAAAAAAAAAACTTATTCATGAACAGTTGAAAATAATTAATATTATTTTATATTAATGGAGAAATGGTTACACAAGTTGTAACGTATCTCCTTAGTTTAGGATTAGTTCCTACAATTTAGGAGTTTGTTTGCAACTTCCTAATTCCTAGTGATGTACTTAATGATGTAATGTCTCATTCATGAAGGTAGAGTAAACTCAGAGTATTCTCTCTGTTTGAGTGCAGTCTCCAGGTGCAGTACTCACCTGTGAGCTGCAACTCCTCCTTTTTCAATTCAGTGTATTTTTTTATCTTGGTATCAGAGCAGAGAGTAGGGACAGCCTTAATTTTTTTTTAGGATGCATCATTGATTATAGAACCGTAGTGGCGGAGGAGCTTACAGAAGTTTTTTCATAGATTCAGGTGGACTGCAGTAACACCCGAAGCACAAGTCTCGGATGACTGATCATCTCTGAGCAGAAGAAAGGGTTGGCGCGGTTTATGAAGGAACAGTCGCACCATTTGGCGCGGATTTGAGGGAGATAAGTGTGCCAGCGCACCAAAAGACCCTATTGGCGCGGAAGTACACGCGATAGTCACGCCAATTTCGTACCTCACATACATTTTGTTTTGGGCGCGGATTTTTCGCTGTCAAGGAGCACCAGCCTCTTTCTCTTTGGGAGGTCTGCAATTTTTTGCAGATCGGCCTTGCCCGGTGGTGGCACATTAAAGTCCTGAATTCGCCCGGTGGTGGCAGATCGGACTTGCTCGGTGGTGGCGCATTGAAGTTCCTGATTTTCTCGGTGGCAGCAGATCAAACTTGCCCGGTGGTGGCACATTGAAGTCCCGAATTCACCCAGTGGTGGCAGATCGGACTTGCACGGTGGTGGCGCATTGAAGTTCCTGATTTTCTCGGTGGCAGCAGATCAGACTTGCCCAGTGGTGGCACATTGAAGTTCCTGATTTGCTCGGTGGCAACAGATCGGACTTGCCCGGTGGTGGCACATTGAAGGTACAATTTTTTTTTTTGGAAAACAGTGGTCAGGATCTGGTATGTGGTGATTTTTTTTTTAGTGTGTCCTGCAATTATTTAGTTGGGTAGAATTATTCATTAGAGGATCAGGAATTTTATCAGTCCAATATGAATAACAGTATAGAATCGTATCTCCACGAGTCTGGCAAACTCGATGGATCGAATTTCTCCAACTGGAAATTCAAGATACAGACTTTACTTGAAAGCGCAAATGCGTGGTCGATAGTTACAGGAAGTGAGCTGAGACCAGGATCAGCTGCACAAGAACAAGACTGGGATAAAAGGGAGACAAAAGCAAAGGTCATATTGAAGATGTCCATCAAGGACAATATTATCCTGCATATTAGAGACTGTAAATCGGCCACTGACATTTGGACAATGATTAAAAACCTATACCAGATGCAAAATACAAACTGTGTCTTGTCACTCAAAGGCAAGCTATTTGCGATGAAGATGGAGGAGAATGAGTCCGCTGCTGGATTCATTGTGAGAGTCAAAGACCTGAAGGAAAAATTGGGAGATATCGGAGAGAAAGTTTCCGATTCAGATCTCGTCACGATCACGTTGAACGGAATTATAGATGAATACCAAATGTTTATCACAAGGCTGGCAGCAAGGGAGAAAGCCCCTGCGTTTGAAGAGCTGACAGGGATTCTTCTACAGGAAGAAGAGCGACGACAAAATTTGAAATCGCAGAGCAATGACCTTGCTCTGATGGCGAAAAGGAGACAGTATAGAGGGAAGAAGCCACAGCAGCAAAAGAAACCACAGCAGCAGCAGAGAGGAGCTAACACATTTCAGAAGAGACCGTTTAAAGGTATGTCTGCTAATAATTTTCCCAGCAAGAAATGTTTTTACTGTGGAAAACTTGGTCATCAGATTAAAGAGTGTTATAAGAGGCAGGCAGACGAAGTAAGAAACAAACAGAGAAAGCACAAAGTTTACTTAGTTGAGGAAGATGAGGATCATAGCCACGAACTTCGACTATTTATAGCTGATTGTGCTCTTTCAGCTTCAAAGGGAGATGAGGACGACATATGGTATGTGGACTCTGGTGCATCCTCACATATGACAGGTAAGAAGGACTGGTTTGAATGTCTTGAAGAAACTTCATGTGGGTCGAAAATTTATTTAGGGGATGATAGTGGATATGAGATCAAAGGATATGGTGAAATTCCGGTAAAGTTACCTAGTGGTGACATTAGACGTCTTAAAAATGTATTGTATGTGCCTGGAATTAAGAAAAATTTGGTCTCTGTATCTATGATCACTGATCAGGACATGCAAGTTCAATTATTTAAGACTAACTGTGTCATAAAGGATAGCCAGATGGAAAAAGTTGCAACAGGAGTGCGTGTGGGGAGCCTGTACAGACTAGATGTGAAAATTATGCCACAGCAAGCCATGGTCGCAACTGGATCCACAGCAGAAAATCTCTGGCATCAAAGATTTGGCCATATTAATCTGCAAGACCTCATCCTACTTCAGAGAAAAGGTATGGTCGATGGACTCCCTGTTTTCCATAATGTTAAGTTGGACTGTGATGGATGTGCATTAGGGAAAATGCATAGAGAAGAGTTCCCTTTGCATGTTAATGGAAAAGAAAGAGATATCTTAGAACTGGTGCATACAGATATATGCGGACCTATGCAGACTAGGTCATTAGGAGGTGCATACTATTTTCTCTTATTTACAGATGATTGCACTAGGTTCTCATGGATATACTTTCTAAGTAAAAAGAGTCAAGCCTTTCATTATTTTAAAGAGTTTAAATCTATGGTAGAAAACCAGACAGGAAAAAGGATAAAAATTCTCCGCTCAGATCAAGGGGGAGAATATAGGTTGGGAGAATTCATGAATTTCTACAAGCAGCATGGGATTATTCAACAGTTCATAGTGCCCCACACTCCTCAGCAAAATGGAGTGGCAGAGTGAAAGAACAGAACCCTTGTGGAGTGCGCAAGGAGCATGCTTCAAGGTAAGGGTCTATAAAATGGTTTTTGGGCAGAAGCTATTAACACTGCTGTCTACTTAAAGAATAGGAGTCCTACTAAATTTCTAGGCTTCAAAACCCCTTTTGAGGCATTATCTAGATTCAAACTAGCAGTGAATCATTTAAGGATATTTGGGTCAAAAGCTTATGCTCATATACCTAAGGCAGATAGGAAGAATTTAGATCCTAAAGCCCTAAAATGTATATTTGTTGGATATGGCACTGAGTTCAAGGCATATAAGTTATTTAATCCTGTGACTCATAAGGTTTTTGCAAGCAGAGATGTCATATTTCATGAATAGGTTGAAGAAGGAAAGGATGACTGTAATAATGATTGGCACATTCCATTGCTAATGGAAGAAAACAATGAGGATGATGAAGAACAGGAGCAGAAACAAGAAGAAGAAGTAACAGGTAATGTAATCAATGATGCAAGCCCGGAGAAGGCTGAAATGGACAGATTTGAGGTAAGTCCCCTACCAAGGAGATCAAGTAGGAAGACTCAATTACCATCTAAATTGAAAGACTATGCATTAATGTCAAAGATTTTAAACATTGTAGAACCTACAAATTATGAGGAAGCAAGTAAATCTGATGAATGAAGGGCTGCAATGCATGAGGAAATAGAATCAATAAACAGAAACCATACTTGGGACTTGGTTGAATTGCCTGAAGGTAAAACCCCCATAGGATGCAAATGGCTGTACAAACCTAAAATAAATGTAGATGGGAGTATAGAAAAACTTAAAGCTATACTGGTAGCAAAGGGTTACTCACAGCAAGAGGGAATAGATTTCGATGACACCTTTGCTCCTGTAGCCAAATTAAACACCATTAGAATGCTAATTTCCTTAGCAACAAAACATAAATGGCAGCTACACCAGCTAGCTGTTAAGTCTGCATTTCTGAATGGTGACTTGAAAGAAGAAATTTATTTAGTTCAGCCTGAAGGTTTTGTGAAAAAGGGGCAGGAACATCTTGTGTGTAAATTGAAAAAGGCACTTTATGGTTTAAAACAAGCACCCAGGTCGTGGTATGAGAAGATTGACTCATTTTTTGAATAGCATGGATTTCATAGGAGCTTAAATGATCCAAATCTGTATACCAATTTTAATAAACAGAGGCAAGTTATTTTGATTTCTTTTTATGTAGATGATATGATCATAACAGGGGATGCTAACAATCTGATCAAAGAAATCAAACAGCAGATGTCACAAGTGTTTGAGATGAAAGATATTGGAAATCTACATTACTGCTTGGGATTGGAGGTATGGAGAGATTTTGGACAGACTATTCTTACACAAGGGAACTATGCCAGAAGCTTGCTGGAAAGGTTCAGAATGGAGCAGTGCAGATCAGCAGCAACACCATTGCAGCAGAACTTAAAATTGAGCAGTGATGATGGTACTAAAGAGGTGGATGCCACAATGTATAGATAGCTAGTTGGCAGTTTGATATATCTCACTACAACTAGACCAGATTTGGCATACTCTGTTAGTATGTTGAGCCAGTTCATGTCAAAACCACTCGAAAGTCACTGGGTCGCAGCAAAAAGTGTGTTGAGGTATCTTAGTGGTACTAGTAATTATGGTATTTTGTACACTGACACTTATGATGTTACTCTAGCAGGTTTTTCAGATTCAGATTGGGCAGGTAACTTGGATGATCGAAGGTCTATCACAGGTTACGCTTTTAGCATTGGATCCGGGGTCATAGCATGGAGCAGCAAAAAGAAAAGTACTGTAGCCTTATCTTCATGTGAAGATGAGTACCAAGCATTGTGTGCAGCCACATGTGAATCTATCTGGTTGAGAAGACTTCTCAACGATGCAGGAGAAGAACAGAAAGAATCAACTATCATCAAAACTGACAACCAAAGTACTATCAAGCTTGCATACTATCCAGTCTTTCATAAAAATACCAAGCACATCGATACTCAGTTCCATTTTGTTCAAGAGAAACTACAGTCAAAAGAGATATTTGTTGAATATTGTAAAACTTGTGACAATATGGCTGATATATTTACTAAGCCTCTTGGGCGTGTAAAGTTTGAATTGTTTAGAAGGATGCTAGGAGTTCAGGATAATCCTTTCTCCATTAAGGGGGAGAGTTGAAAATAATTAATATTATTTTATATTAATGGATACATGGTTACACAAGTTGTAACGTATCTCCTTAGTTTAGGATTAGTTCCTACAATTTAGGAGTTTATTTGCAACTTCCTAATTCCTAGTGATGTACTTAATGATGTAATGTCTCATTCATGAAGGTAGAGTAAACTAAGAGTATTCTCTCTATTTGAGTGCAGTCTCCAGGTGTAGTACTCACCTGTGAGCTGCAACTCCTTCTTTTTCAATTTAGTGTATTTTTTTATCTTGAACTATATGAACTTTTGAAAGTAGCCCCCAAAAAATACTTGATAATAATCAGCCCACTGTCATAATAATTTTTCTTTTTATCTGTTCAAAATTCAAACACTGTTTCTCTCTTTTAATGGTTCCCTCCGCTCGGGGTATGCCAGTCTATTATTGTCATATCTAAGGTATCGTTCAAACATTAAAGCAAATGATCATCCCATCACCATTGGAGTTGGGTCATTATTCATCAACCCGAAAATGCTGCAAATAATGAAGAGAAATACAGAACTGAGATGCACGAGCCTGAGAATCTAGTAGATTTATCCATCCATTATGTCGACTGTGGGTTATTAAGGATCCAATATCGAACCCAGGCCACAAAAATTAAAATCCTTCATATATATTCTATAATGGGCAATACTTTCAAGTCCTGCAAGTTGGAAGTTTCATCCCATTTGAATTTCATTTGACGCAGGCTCTTAGCAATAGCAGAAGAGCCCCAGCTGCTATGCCCACAATAACATAAATAGATTGTTGGGGACCTACAAATGATGCAGCTGAGTGAGTTGCTGAGGAAGTATTGCCTGATGATGAAGAAGAGGCAGTGGTCCTTGAGGGAGACCGGCTGTCAGCTTCAGGGGCTGGGGCTGGGGCTGGAGAAGGGCTTGGAAGACTAAATATGTCTTCAGGGAGCAGCACTTTCCCAACAGTGTAAAGTGCCAGGGGATCTGTAACATGCACAGTGCTAATGATTGGTGTGGTCACATAACCAGAGGACACAGTCACAGCCCCACCATATCCAGTGATATTCAGATTGTATTTCCCCCCATTGCTACCTGTTGCCATTGTGTTGGCAGGGTTGCTAAAGTCCTGGAAATCTGTCAATGTGTAGAACTTGGAAATGAAATGGGCCAACAAAAATTATTTCTTCTCATCTGCTGTCAGATTGGCCAGCATTTTCTTTGGGAGAGAAGAGAATGCAGTATCAGATGGTGCAAATATTGTAATACCTTCCTCTGTATTGTTTGCTTATGCTTGTAAAACTGTAAGCATGTTGATGGCTTCCAGGAGATTCAAGAAAGTCTTGAATGGCCCAGCTAATGATAGCAGAGCTGTCAGATTGGCGAAGACTGGTGCTGGTGCTGGTGCTGGGGTTGGGGTCAATGTGGATGTTTGTTCAGCCGCCAGAACTACAATGCCTCCATTCTCATTACCATGGCTACCTCCCATTATTCCCATCATAACAATCAAACAAGCTTCTATCTGGATAAGTACACTACAGTTCTTCATTGTCACTCCAATTGGACTCAGCCACACCACCTGATAGACCATAAAAGAAAACAAATTTAGACATGAAGCCAAATCATAACCAGAACTTCCAACAGGTTACTCTACTCTACTCACTATTTCTAGAAGGTCAAACCTACTCAAATACTCTACCTCATAGATCACAGCTGTCTTAATCACACACAAATTGCAAATAAAAATCAAGAGCACCCATCTCATCAATATGAGTCACATTGTTTATAGAAATGACTCATGAATAAGAAGCAGAACCCACACCATAAGGCCTAAACATTTGAAGTTCTATTGTGAATGAAAATCAGAAACAGATAGTATGTTAAGAGGACATTGCAAGAGGAAATGCATTTATCACCCAGGAAAAGTGAAAATTTGAGAGGCTGCTGCAATCCTTGGAACGATGAAGCAACTAAACACTATACTTCCTGGGAGAGGTATTCAATTTGAAAATGGAAAGTAAAGGAGACTAGTTTATACTGAAACCACAATAATCAAGTTTTGATTTTTATTATTAAACTAAACTTGTGATGATGATGTAGTTGTCTATCGGTGGGCCGGATGTTGTTGTCACTTATATTTGCTCGAGTACTTTGAAAATGAAAACGTTTTCCTTGCAAACCCATGCAATCACAGAAAGACCACCGACACTAAATTAATATCGTAAAGGAAGATTTCATGGGCATAAATAAATACTAAGTGAGAATGGCAGGTATCAAAATGGTGAAGAACAAGAATCACTTATCCACTGACAACGACAGATGTTGTTCATTTGGTTGGAGGTCTCTTTCATATTAGTGTCAGACCATAAGGATTTCGTTTGTTTTCAAATGACTGCAATTTCTTCCAACCTTCTTCATCAAAATATATAATTTCTATAATGGAGTGATTTAGTACTTTTTGTTTTCCTAGCTCAACATTTATGGATGATTAGGTTTTTTCTTTTTTTGTTATACTCAATTTCTATGTTGGCGAGTTTAATTTGTATTACCTTTTATATCACATCCAAGATAGGTTAGATAGGTTTAGGTTTAGAAGAATATTTTTCTTTTAAAAGTGTAATCTTTATAATAAAATTTTTGGCTTGTTTGTTTGTATTTTATTTTGTATTACTCTAATTTATTCAAATTATTTTTATTAAAAATTATAATTTTTTCATATATATATTTAGTATTTAGCATTTTTATATATTTAATGATAATAGATGATATGAGCATATTCATTTTATCATGATGGATTATATGTGTTGGTATTTTTTGCTTTAGGTTGCCTTTTATGTAGGTTTAGATGTATAAATGGAGCCTTTACTTTTTTGGGAATTTAATGCCTAGATGAGCTCTCTTGATCTCTTTGCTTTAGAAATTATTTGACCTTGTTTGGTTCTATTTGGACTTAAATTAGATATGCCCTTTCTACTTGGGTCAACCTTGACATTTCTATATGATTTGTTTTACTTATCAAGTTCAAGATGCATTTTTTAGGTCTTAAACTTCAACAAATCCATTTGAGAATACATACAAAGGGTTGATAATGTCAAAGGTAATTTCCTCTATTTGTTTTATGTTTGTGGCAAGTCATCCACTAGTTGTACAAACACATCCATGACTTCAATCACAAATCTATGGACTAGAGAGCACATAATAAAAAGCTCAACATGGCATTGAAGATTGTCTCAACAAAACCCATGAATACGTAGTTGAGTGGAAACTATTTGTTACTCCTTAGAAATCCCTATGTGATTCCCTTATCTATAAAAAAAATAATTATGTAGCATTCCTTGGATGCCCTTATGTGGTTTCCTTGTGTATTAATGAACAACTATTCGTCATTCCTCAAACTCCCTCATGTGGTCACTTCTATATAAACAACCTTCATTTTCTTTTATTTTAGTTTCCAAATATTATTCACAAAAGACTTATTACCATGTTATATTTGTGACTTAAGCTCTCATATCTTCTTTTCAATATCTTGGCCTACTTGGAGTGATTTCCTCTGTTATCTGTTGAGATTCAACAAGATGATGGTCCTAGTGAAAATTAAGTACCTACACTAGGTGGGGCCCACAAGCTATTTTTAGGTGTGTGTATATTTTTAGAATGGTGAGAAAATTATATTTATAGTGGGAGTCTATTTATAGATGGTTGAGAAAATTCTATGCATGGATGGGCGTCTATTTTTGGAATGCATGTGCAAAGTCAGTTCGAAGATCGCATGTCTAAAAGTAAAGTGCATGTCGATTATTATTATCTCTTAATAATAGTTAGATAATAAATAATAATCTATTCTCTTGAAGTACTTGATTTCAGTTAACTGATGTGGCAAACTAGTTGACTGAAGGAATTTCAAGTTCAAAGGTTGGTTGGTGGGACATGCAAGTGGAATTCATTGTAAATGAGTGATACAAGTTGTAACAGAGTTGGATGTGTATTTACATGAGTTGTAAAGTAGTTTAACTCAGTTAAGTGAGTTAAACTCAGTTGTGATAGTTGTAACTAGCTGTAACTAAAGATACACTAGTGAGAGATCAATGAATTAAATATTAAATTAATTCACATGGAATGATCTCACATGCAACTAAAGATTTACTATTGTTAACTACATGCATGTCAGATTCAATGGAGACCCAGTTGAGAGATAGGTGAATGGGGCAGTTTGACTATCAGTTGTGACATTAGTGGGTGCGCACTTGCAACCAAACACACATTGGAGATGCCAATGAGGATTACGCAGTCAAGGCAAGGCAAGATAAAATTCATTCAAGGATTTTGATCAACATGGATTGCGCAGTGGAGGCAGGTTGTCAGGAGGTAGTAAATTGGCGCATGTATAAACAATTTTTGTATGACAGTGTGAGACGATTGTATATTGTACTGAGAGCTATTGGATTAAATTTTTCTATGAGATTATTTCATGTTCCATCATATATACATAATATATGATAGTGGGGATTTTAGCTTTATGCATTCCCAATAAAAAAATCTTTGTTATGTGTAATTGATCTTTCTTCATGTGTTTGCAATTGGTGATTAAATTTCCACAAAGATTTATGTAGAAGGATTCTATATTTAACAGTGGCATATAATTGTTAGATCATGATAATCTAGGCAATACATAATTTTATTAAAATTTCTACATGGTATCAAAGCAAAGAAGATTGAAATATTGAAGCAGAGTTGAGTTTGTTGGTGGAAAAAATTCGAATTTGCTGCAAGAATTTCTTGGTGCGACAGTTGAGTAAACATCGAAATGGGTTTCAATGGTTTGCGGCTAGAGTATGCACTTGAAGGCAGCTCAAACTAAATTTCATGGAAGGATAGGATGGAGGCGGTGCTTGAAGGTAATGGCTTGAAGGAATTCATCAACATTGATGTTCCTAATCCCACTTCAATGGATGTTGCATTACTTGATGCCTGGCAAAAGAAATTATCGAAGACGAGAAGGATTCTGTTGGAAGGTGTGCGAAACCATATTGTCTCAAGCCTTCATGGGAAATCCACTCCATTTTTGATGTGGAAGGCTTTGACGAATCTTTTCGAAAGCATCAGCAACCATAGGAAATTGGCACTGAAGGATAAACTCAGAAAGATCAAGATGGACAAAGGCGACAATATTCCTAAGTATCTCACAATGTTTTTCCAATGTCAGGATGAACTAGGGAGTGTGGGAATCATAGTTGTTGATGATGATTTGGTGAGTTTCAATCTCTTGGGACTTCCTAAGAGTTCGCACAGTTATCAAGACTCTGTCAACGAACGGGAAAAACTATCGAATTGGGAACGACTGTGGTCGGATCTAGTGCAGGAGGAGTTTAGGCGGAACACTAGAGATGGCTCTTCATCAAAGCATGATGATGAAGATGATTGTGCTTTGGCTGCCAAGGTAAGGAAATGGAAGGGGAAGAAATCCCATTCAAAATCCGAATCTAAAGGCAAGAAGCTAGATTTGTCCAAGGTGAAGTGTTTTCACTGTCATCAACATGGCCATCTCGCCACTAACTGCCTACAGAAAAAGAAGAACAAGAAGGCTGTTGGAGCTATATATGGTGAGGCCCTTGCCTTGAAATTTGAACTTTATTTCTCCTTTATTTCATGCTTGGTTTCAAGCGCAATGGGATCGGTGTGGTATCTTGATAGTGATGCTTCCTTCCACATGACAGGAGATAAGGAACTTTTCAATGACTTGGAGAAGAAATATATCCAGATGCATATAGAGATGGGTGACGATGGAAAATATAGTGCGACCGACATTGGTACCATTACCATTGAGAGGGAGTCAGGTAAACCATTTCTATTGAAAAATGTTATGCATTTTCCAGGTCTGAAGAAAAACTTGGTCTCAGTCGCAATGTTGGAGGACAGAGGTTATGACGTTGTTTTCAACGATGGAAAATCTTTCCTGCGACATCAAACAATGGGTCAAACCAAGAGGATATGGATTTGAGTTAAGAATATCTACAAGCTGGAGGTAGATGGTTGCGCTGCAATGGTGAGAAAAGAAGAAGAAGTGATGAGCCGGGATGAGGGCGAATTATGGCACAGGTGATTAGGCCATCTTCACCATGGCGCCCTAAAAATTTTGTAGCATATTTCTACTAGACTTCCCAAGGGTACACTTGCGTAGTTAGATAAGTGCAAGGGGTTTACTATGGGTAATTTTTTCAAGTCCACCTTTCATGAAAAGGAGAACCGTGCTTCAGTGATCCTGGAGAGAGTTCACACGGATGTGTGTGGACCATTCTCGATTGCTTCAGCAAAAAAACACAGGTATTATGTTATTTTTGTTGATGAATGTTCTGGTTAATGTTTGATATTCTTCATGCAGAAGAAGGATAAAAAATTCTCAAAGTTCTGTGAGTTTAAGGCATTGGTTGAGAAAGAGTCGGGGAAGAAAGTGAAGGCTCTGCGGAGTGATAATGGTGGAGAATACATCTTGAACGAATTCAAAGAGTTCTGTAGCAAAGAAGGAATTCAGAGAGAACTCATAGCTCCTCAAAACCCACAACAAAATGGGGTCATGGAGAGGAAGAACAGAATGATCGTGGGTGCTGCACGAGCTATGCTCCATGATCAGGTCCTACCAATGCACTTGTGGGCAGAAGCATGCAACACTGTGGTTTATGTGAAAAATCGTTATCTTCATAGAGTACTTGGCATGAGTACACCTAAAGAAGCTTTTACTGGTAAGAAAGTAGATGTTTCTCACTTTAAGATTTTTGGCTCATATGTTTATGTGCATGTGACCAAGAATGCCAGGAGGAAGCTGGAGCCAACTGCTGAAGTTAGGATATTTGTCGGGTACACAAAAAAACCCCATAATTATCATGTGTATTTTCCAAACAGTTGGATGACTGTGGTGCGATGGGATATAAAATTCAATGAGGAGAAAGCCATGAAGTTGTTGCTTGAGAGAGAGCTATAATTACATGTGGAGGAGGAACTTTTGGTTCCCAAAGATGAGTCTCTAGATGTGGATCAACCACAGGAGGAGGTTCATGGAGTGGAGGAGTCCACTCACTCTAATGTTCCCAATTTTATGGAACATTAATTTTTTCCATTTTCACATAGGAGATAAATAAAATGGGTAGGAGACACATTCATTTCATGAATAGGGAATAAAAATCCTCTTAGTGTAAAATAGGATCACTTATAGAGCTGAATTTCACACCTCCATGTGTGAAAAGAGACTTTTGCAGGAAGACTAGGTCAAGTTTGACCAAGTCAAACTGCGTAGTGGTAGGAGGTGGAAGGCATCTTGTGGGACAACGCAGTGAAAGAGGAGGGAAGGTTTCTTGAGGAGGAAGCTATCATGAGTGGGACCCATGGATGGGGAGCTCACATTTTTTAAAATGAGGGAAATGCAACCATTGTGTTTCATGTTGACTATTATTCATCTTTGGTCATTTAGACTTGCTGCAATCTCTTGCTGTTTAGCAAGAATTGCCGAGAAATTCCTGTTTAGGATTTCCCCTCCTTCTTGAGGGGCCTCTTGGAGGATTTCTCTTCATTCCCCATTGTTGGCCGGATAAATCGTTCTTGCGGACAAGACCGATCTCCCTAGTACTAAAAGTATCTAGCAACAAACAGCCAAATAAACTAATCTTTCTCTAAGCATATATGATTTACAAATAGTTCTATAGAGGTGTAAAAGACCTACCTTATGTCCAACACTTGTTTGAAGTCGTTGTTGTCCCTTGTGCACTTGAAGGAGTTTTCTTCGTAAACCTGCAGTCACAAACAAGACAAATATTATATAGCACCTGTATAGACATCATTATAAACCATGCTTATCATAGTGATCAAGGAATCTATGAAATAAACCATTAATAGACAGCTTATTGAGAAAAATGAGTATATTTGTATTAATTTCAAAATAAGAAAACCTTACAACCTGAGCCTTGATGTTGCACAGGCCTTCCCGAGGTCCGAAGCAGGAGTCTCCTCTACTTTGACAAGCTCTGCACTCTTTCAACCAAGACAAATAGAGGTATGTGATCTCTCCTCACAAAATTCTCAGTTAACTTGAGTCTGAATCTCAACAGCACTTAACCTCAAATATTCTAAAGCTTGAACTCCCCTTGAGGCTATCCAATGCCTCTTTCTATAATGGAAAAGAGGAGGTTTCTTGTTCCAACTATGAAGGGATAGAATCCTCCTTCAAAGGGATAAGCTCCTTACATCAAAGGTTTAGCTTCATAAGGTAAGGGATACATGCACCTTATCAAAGCGTACTCATCTCCGAAATTTCTCATCTAGAATATTCTAAAATTGACCTCAAATCAACTTTTTAATTTTACTTTCTCGCCTTTTTGAGTTTTACAGGAGTCCGCACCTATAACGCATATAAAGTGCAGTTTTAGTCCACATGTAAGCTGAACATTAGGTGCTGGACTGCAAGAAATATATAGAGAAAGTGTGATACCAAAGTTTAGGAGATTTTCAAGAACTTTCTTCTGATTTTCAAGGCTTGATATGAGGAAATGATATGTTAGACTTGCAAAAGGGGGAAGTATGAGTAATAATAAGCTCATACTCATGGCAGAATGTCAGGATGACAATTTTTAGTGTAACAGATTTCCCCCTAAAGTGAAAAGTCTGGAATAGATGAAACTGAAGCCTGTCATATATGAAGAGTGCGGTACTTTATCATTTCAAGGATCATCCTGTGGACACCCCAGTCGGAATCTGTAAAAACATTCAATGCGAAACATATATATGTAATCATATCATCGCTGAGGTAGGCATTCCCATACTCAGATCAAAACTAACTAGAACTAACTTAAAATGTTCTGATACAGGAATGATTTTGAATACATCACAGTATAGACATGTGTAGACATAGTATGGACGCAGCCATCTGTTTATAAATAGTCCACTGTATGAATGATAAAAAAATTCCTCGCAGCTTGGATAGTAGAAACTAGATCCAGGGTCTTGATTTCCGCATCTCGAACTAGTACGATTCTATCCATGTGAATAAATGTGTTGAAGTCGAACATGGTAGAAACCACTTGATTACCAGTCAATGATGTAAACTGTTAACAAGTGTGAGAGAAACCACCAATAATGTCAAATGGCTCTCAAAGTAATCAATACAATCCATGAAATGTGAATAAATGAGTTGAAGTCGAACATCTCACGGAATCATTCGATCGAAGGTCATTGATGCAACCTGTCGTCGAAGGCGAGAAACCTGCCATTGATGCATGCAGATTTCAAGGTACTGACGATTTCTGGATCGACTTCCTAGATAATGAGTTGTCGTCGATAGAAAGTGATCTGTCGTAGGCAAGCCCACAACATGAAATCATAGATCAAGTTTTGAAAATATATTGGCAAGGACTGACTCAGGGATAGTCAAAATGGATGACAGATATTTTGTAGATGAATGGTTTATTTGAACTATTCTCTTGAACACATAACGACACTGCAGATGGCTTGGTGACAATTGACCTAAAGCTAATACCCAGAAACCAGCTGAAGACTTTCAATGTGGTTTGATTAACTGTTAGGCAAAGGATTTCCCCAACCCAGGTGAAAAAAAGTGTCGTGTTCAAGAGTGGTTGACTGGATTTCCGAAAAATTAAAATATAACAAACATACCCATTTTCCTCTCTTTTCCCCCACCATTTCTGGCAAGTACCTCTTTATTTTTAACAAGCTTGAGGAGGATAACATTTGCTTGTTTATAAGCTCATCCTTCGGATGAGTCCAACTTAGTTTAAAATTTGAACCCTAAGAAGGAGTGGTTCGTTCCTGCTTAAAATTGAACAGGTCCTTTACTGTTAAATTTTAACGAGTCCAGTATAGGAGAAACTCGGTGTTTTTCAATTTTAGGGAGTCAGAAGAAAAAACTTAAGAAAACTCCATGGGTGTAATTTTTCATAAATTTAGTCTCTCGAGCCCAAAAAAAGATAAAATAATGCGGGAGAGAACTCTATTGACCGTAATTAGTCAACGTATACCTTTTTCGTAAATAGTCCATTTCAGTCCGTAAAAGGGGTAAACTTATACTGAAGGGACGATCATTCATTTACTTTAACGAGTTCGAATAATCAAGTACTCGACAATATTTTCATATTTAGAGAGTCTGAAAAGGGCTTGAAAGAGGACTCCAATGTTTCGCTTTTTCGTAAATTTTTGAAAGAGTCCGAAAAAGTGATAAAAGTATGCTCTTTGTTGAAAAATGATCAGTTTTCCTAAAAAATCCAATTTCTGCACAAAAACTTGAAACATTACACATACCTGTTTAAGATAAGTAAAAATGCTTTCAAAAATACCCTTTTTAAAGTGAAAAATAAACAAATTAAAAATTCATCTATTCGAAAAAACTTATAAAAAGGACTTTTTCAATTTCATTTTTACTGTTCAGTTTCAGAGTGAAAAGTAAAAAGCTTTTGGGTAAGAAAGTTCCTGTGAAGATTCTGGAAAATCCGTCCGACGAAATCGAGAACCGTCAGTCCCAGGTAATCCACGACCTCTTAATCTTGTATTTTATCCGTTTACAATTCAGTTTTAGGCTTTAGATTTTATTTTTAGGGAAAAATATGGTTTAAAAATTCACCCGCGAGGGTCCGCAGGTGCGACACATGGGACCTGCGGACCCCGACTTTTTTCTATATGGAAAAAATTCGTGGGCCTGCACTCAGCACATAGAGAGCATGTGTTTCTATGCACTGTGTATAAAGAATAAGTGTGGTCCCCGCGCGTTTAAAATTAAAACTCAAATTTCTCTTTTGCCGCCCAAAAATTTCCAATTTAGATTGTTCTAACTTGTGTTTCTATGCATTGCAGGAGTAACAAGATGTTGATTTGGAGAGAACGTGAACATGAGGATGTGGATGACACTGCAATGCTTCATTTTCCCACAATGAAAGCATTAAAAGCATGTGGTATATATAAATTCTGGGCCATCCAAGGCATGAGGGCATAGGTAGACCTCCTGACATGGCTGGTAAATAGGTGGAACGTGCAGGACCAATGTTTTATTATTGGTGGCCACTGGCTCGAAATTGAGCTGGAGGATATTTATTTTCTGACTAGTTTGTCCAAAAGGGGCGAACAAGTTTCTTTGTTTGGGACTAGGCCAGGTGGCCAGTCTGTCGCTAGTCTTCAACTAGAATTCCGTAATGATCAGGAAAACCCTAGAGACAAACAGATTGACATTAAAAACATCATCCATCCTGAGCTGAAATTTATTGCATTTACTATTACCAGACTGTGCGGGAGTGTGCATGTGGCTACCAGTTCCCAGATGTGTATTGTTGTGGACTATTTTCGAGGCACCATTTTCAACTGGTGCGTGTTGGGTGTGGAGCCTGATTATCTTGTTTACTTTGTATCACAGCTTTGGACCCCTGTACCTTAAAAGGGGCGGAAACACTGCCCGAAATTTAATCGCTGCCGTGGGGGGTCCAAGGGGGGGCAGCAGCGCTTTTCGGAGCCCCCCCCTGGTGGGGGTTCGGGGGCAGCGCCCCCGAAGCTAAAAATAGATGTAAAATTGCCTTGTAAAAGTATAGTAATTTCTAGTCAATCTGGGCCGTTCATTAGGCCAATGATCTGACGGTAGAAGTTATGTTTAGATTAGGGTTTTTTGCCCTAGAAGGAAACCCCTTGTATATATGAGGGTATTGTATTGCGGCTGTTGATTATGAGGTGTGTATTCTCGGAGTGAGAAACAGAGAGGGAAACTGTAAGAGAGAACAGAGGATATTACAGTGGATCTACTGTAGCTTTTGTCTCTTCATTTTGTTGGATAATATAAAGGAAGGACTCGCTGTTCGGGGTGGACGTAGCCCAAACTGGGTGAACCACGTATATCTGTGTCTCTCTGGTTTTATGTGTTTTGTGTGCTTTTATTTTCCGCTTATTTTATGTGTTTCATTGATCTGTAATGTTTAATTTTCTAACAGTGCGAAGCTGTGTTGGCCAATATAAAAGGCCAATTGAGTAGAGTGAAGAATGGTAAACTAAACAACTTTGGATATGGATCCATCGTTGTTACCTTTTCTCTAGAGAGGATCCCCATGCTAGCTCTGCAGAGTATTTCTGTTGATGCCAGTCGAGTTCGAGAACCTAGGATGACTCATTGGGTCGCACTGATGGCTCGTCACAGTATTGAGGACTCTGAGATTGTTCGATTTCCTCCTTCATATTTTCGTTGGCTGGATTGCCAAATTTTTACCATAGAGGACTTTCCATATGCCGGGATAGACTTCCGCGGCGACCGAGAGATGACTCTCCCAGCAGGGGAACAGTGGGATGAATCAGGTAAAATCATTTTCAACAATTTCTAAGTTCTATTTTTTTTTTATTTGATCATCTTTGAAGCTAATAACCAAAAGTTTTGAATGCAGATGTGGGCCCACGACGACCAGCCCATCTCCAACCTTATGAAAGAAGACAACCAGCTGCAGTTACACCAGCCCCAGCCCCAACAGGCCAATCAACGAAAATCTTGTCTGACTTAGAGCATCACCTAGAGCGCCTGACTCTAGATATTCCAGAGACGGACATAGATGAGATTCCACTCAGATTACAAAGATACGTGATTGGTATTCTAGGACCTTTTAGGAGGTTCCTATGTAGGGTGGCTCGAGCAGTGGTCTCTTATCGTGATCACCATCAGTGATGGGATGATCGTGTTGTAGACTCATATTTTGACTTTTTGTGTTATCATTTTGCCAATCATAAGGTGTTTCCAACCTATGATCGAAGACGATGTATATTTTTGAAAACACTCCTATATTATGATATATCACTATTTACCGGCTATCTTTGTGCATGTTATGGATGTTGTTTGTTTTACTGTTTTGATCATTGCAAATGTCGATTTATCATACTAGAAGCAACTGCATCTACTAATGTATTTAAATGTCTTGGAATATGTTGATATTCAATGTAATCAAATTCACGTTCCAAGAGACGAAATCTTAAAAATAACCGTAATAACACTGGATTTATAATGGTATAAACTCTGTTTAATTGTAATACAACAAGTTCAGAATCCAACCTAACAATCAAACTCCGAATTCCAAATGATATGGATTCAGATAATAACTCAATCACTGCACTATAATCGGAAATGTTATTCGTTGTTTGACCAAGGCTTACCCCATGCATGGAAACTAACTCGTCAGAGGGTGAATAAATAACCCAAGCTGCGGAAGAAATGTTCCGTGTACTATGACAAGCACCATCAGCAAAACCAATGTAGGTTTGAAGAGACGTCGACATCTGCAATATCAAGAGTAAAACTCAGATAAGCAGAAATAGTGATAAAAACACACTTCTAAACTAGGCACACTTTTCTAACCTAAAACACACCATCTGTAAAGAAATCTAATCTAACAAAAAAACTCCACACTAAATTTAAGCATAATATCGCTTTAGATAAAGCCCATTTCTGGGTTTATCCAAAGGGACACCGTCAAAATCTATCAAATCATAGGCCCCTTTTGCTAGTTTTCGTTTAATAATGAAAGGACCATGCCACATAGGCACGAATTTCCCAACTCCTAGCTTATCGTTGGCTTGATCATAAAGTAAGACTAGGTCTCCTTCCGAAAAATTTCGAGGGGTTATGCTTCTATCATACTGAGCTTTAATTCATTTAACATGAGCCTATTGCAGCGTTTCATCGATTCTCATCTAGTTGATCCAAGTACAAGAAACGTTTCTCCTCTTCAGAAGTAGCTGGGAGTAATTCTATGGCTAATTTTAAGGACGGAATTTCACATTCAATTGGCAACACAGCTTCCAAACCGTAAACGAGTTGAAAGGGAGTGAAACTTGTTGATGTTTTAACTGAGGTTCGATATGCCCAAGGTGTTGAAAATAACATGGAATGCCAATTTGTTTTGTGAATACCAATAATTCGTCTAATCATGGTGACTAAAACTTTATTTATGGCTTCAACCAGACCATTGGCTTGCGGATAATACAGAGTGGAACTATCATGACGTAGGCCAAGTTGATCTGTCAATTCAGTCATCATGACATTCTGAAAATGACTTCCATGATTTGTAATAATGGCTTGAGGAACACCGAACCTACCAATTATATGATTAAATACGAAAGTTGCAGCAGTCTTGCCGTCAGCCGAAAATGTAGGCATCGCCTCGGCCCACTTAGTAAAATAATATACTGCTAAGATAATATATGCATGCCCCCCGACCAAGTGAGGGTTACATGTAATAAAGTTGATACCCCACTTTTCGAATGGACCAACAACAATTATAGGGTGAAGAGGAGCAGGTGGCGCGCGCATTTTACGATAAAAAATTTGACAATTGTGGCATTTCCGGACTGCATAAATACAATATTTAAATAACGATGGCCAGAAATAACCAACGTGAAATATCTTTTGGGCGGTGGCATACCTAGACATATGACCGCCACATGCTCCAGAATGGCAGTCATTTAAAACCTTTTCAGCTTCTTCATGAACAAGACAGCATCGAAAAACTGAATCCGCCCCACGACGATAAAGTGTATCAACAATAATATTATACTTTTGGGATTGGAAGCGTATTTTCCATCGCTGAGATCGTGAAATTTCTGGCCAAAAAGATTGGGTTTGGAGATAAACAATAATATATCCATACCATGGATCAATAGTATTGATAAGAAACAAAGATTCGTCCGCAATGGACTCCTCTACCACTATTTCAGTATCAGTAGAGGGGAAATCACACATAAGTTCCGCAAAAACCAAAGATTTATTTGCCTTGGATTTTTCAAATTCCAAGTCAAATTCCTACAGGATGACTATCCATTTGGAATACTTGCCCCCTAGCAATTGTTTGGTCAAAATGTACATCATAGGGTTACAGTTAGAAATTACTGTGGTTTTGCGTAACAAGATGTAATGTCTAAATCTTTGGACAGCTTGTACAGCTGCCAAGGCCAATTTCTCCACATGTGTGTATTTGATCTCAGTCGGATGCAGATTTTGACTAAGATAGTAAATCACATGTTCGTTGTGAGATTCATCTTCCTGAACTAACACCATCCCAATAGTGGAATTAGAAGCGGTGAGGTATAAAAAGTAATCCTGATTGTAATTGGGAGGATGCAATAACGGTGCATGGGTCAACGCGTGTTTAAGTGCATCAAAAGATCGATCAGCAATGTCATCCCAAAAGAATGGAATGTTCTGTTTCAACAATCGGGTAAAACCTTTTGTAAGCTCAGCATAGTTTGCAATGAATCGACGTAAAAAATTTGCTTTCCCTTGCAAACTTTGGAGTTGGCGTAAAGTCGAAGGAGGAGGCAATTTAACAATAGCTTCGACCTTCAATGGATCAACGTGAATTCCTGCTTTCGAAACAATAAATCCTAGTAATCGACCCGATTCTACACAAAAAACACATTTTTGTGGATTTAGCCTAATTCGATAATGCCTACATCTCATAAAGATAGCTCGTAAGTGAGTGAGATGATCGGCCCTATGCGATGAATGAGCAGGTAAATCATCGAGATAAGGCTGCACAATATGCTTAATGTCATGAAATGCGTAAGACATTGTCCGTTGAAAAGTTGCTCCAGCGTTCTGTAATCCAAAAGGTACTTTACAGTAAGCAAACATACCCCACGAACAAATAAAAGTTTTTTTCGGTTGATCAGCAGGGAGTATTTTTATTTGATTGTAACCGGAAAAGCCATCCATAAAGGAAAACATTTCACTGCCAGCACAATCATTGATTATTTGATCAATATAGGGGGTTGGATAATTGTCTTTAGGACAAGCTCGATTAATATCCCTATAATCGATACATACTCTTATTGTTCCTTGTTTTTTAGTCACAGGAACAATATTCGATACCCAATCCGTTAAGGGGATTGGATAAATGAATCCTGCTCGAAGTCATTTTTCAACTTCTGCTTTGATAGCAGCAGCTTTTCTAGGATGAATTTGACGTAAACATTGATGAACAGGTTTAGCATCTGGGTAAGTCTTGATTTCATGTATGACGATTGACGGATCGATTCCTAGCATTTCTTCATAGGACCAGGCAAACACATCAAAAAATTCTTGAAATAGGGCTTTATAAGTTTGAATTTCATCTTTCGTACAACAAGCACCTATATGAATGTTTTCAATTATTCCTGGTTTTACTGAAATGTCAATTGGAACCGTTCGAGATATATTTTCCAAATTTAACTCAGAATCAAGATTTTACAAAGGATTCTGTGGTTCTTTGACATATTCAGCAGTAAAAATTGAAGCGAAATCATCTTCAAAATGATCGAGCTCAGGTAAAAATGAAGATCGGTGATGTAGATCTTCCTATGTTAAATCGTCAACAGACAAATATTCACAAATTTTCTCATCAGTATGAACAAGTTCAGTAAATGTTGCTGTGGCTGAACTAGATATAGAAAGTGATTCCTCATGGATCCCATTCATTGGATCAGTTTCGGTTGAAGAGGGGTCGGTAAGTGACTGTACTGCCTGATATGCAATTTCAAATGGACTCAAAGGCATCATGCCATCAAATGAATCTAACTCGGAATCGGAAGGTACGATCCAAGGATCATCAAACGTAACAGTGTCTGACGAAATCATGTGAATATTTGCAATAGAAGGCGATACATTAGGAGGAGGAAAGGAAAAAGTTCCTAGTAAACCGGAATATTTAATCAAACCTACTCCAACATCCTTGTAAGGGATAGATGTTTTACCAACATGCTGGATTGTTTCCATAGAGGCTGGGTCGGATGAAAAATAAGTTAACTGATCTATTGTAATGATCTTTCCTTTATATGGAAATTTTATGAGTCGAAAGACCGAAGAAACAACAGCAGTCATAACATAAGACCAACTGCAACCTAGGAGAAGGTTGTAATATAGAGGGGCATCAACCACTTCCACATCTAGATTTACTATTTTACCTTCGACCCCTATGGGTAAATCCTGCAAAATACCAAAAGGTTGAAAACCTCGACCATCAAAAGCCTTAAGAATCGTCGGAGATCGGTTAAGTGTAAGAGAACCAAGCGATTTCCAACACTGAATCGACATAATACACGTTGAAGCTCCCTCATCAATCACAGTTCGAAAGATCGGTCTGTTTTTAACTAACACTGGAATCTGGAAAGCCATTTGGTGAGGTAGGCGAGGTGTACTATTTTCTAAATCGAAGATTATAAGGTTAGAATCCTGAACATCAACAGCTCCTATAGTAGACAAAAGTAATTTACGCTATGCTGGGCATGATTGCAGAACTTCCAAAGCTGACATTGCTGAAGGAGAAATAGCTAAGTCTTCAAAAATGTTGTAATTCTGAGCAGCTCTCGCATGTGGATTGAAAGTTGATTTACGAAGAACACCTTTAGCAGGCGGTTTGATTATTAAGTCTGGATTTTGTTTTTCGATCTGTAGTGGACCAGAAACAGGAGGAGGTGTAGTTGATGCGTTTGCATTAGAAGATTCTGCTTCTTTACCATAAACGGGATTCTTACTACCGTAATCTTGCGATCACGTCGCAATCCTTACATGAGACATCATCATAATAGGTTCTTCAAAAGTTGTCGAGGTAGAACCAATCGTTTTACTATCTTGAGTTGGAAAAGGATCCTTCAAGACAACAGGTTGTTGCGATCCTTTAACGAATTTCGTAACTTCGGCTCGATATGGAAATTATTTCGTGAAATGATCCTCGTCACAAATGAAACAAGGATAGCGAGGTTTAAGTTTTTCGTCATTGGATTCATTTTTATCAGTTTTCTCTTTTGAATTCTTTTTGTTTTTATTCTTCCCTTTCTTTTCACCACCGGATTTAGATTTGGTCGTAGATGTCTCTACGACATGAATATTGACAGAAACTTCAGGGAATCAGGTAAAGTTATAATAGGAGAAGAATTCTTTGAAGATTTCTTCTTACTTTTAGAATTGACTGTACCAATCATATCGTCAGCGGCATGAGACCATGAAGGAGCAGCAGCTATTTGACCTTGTTTTGGAAGGTCTGGGATTTTTTCATGTAAAGTACCTGACTGCGTATAAACGAGGTCAAGGTACTGAGCTTGAGAAATTACTTTCTCTTCAGTAACAACACCAGCCTTAGCTACATCTTCAGTAATCTTGGGTAACAATGATTTAACAAACCATACTGCCAAAATTTGATCTGGAATATAAACTTTCACCAAACGTCTCCTACGTCACCATTCATGAATATGGTCAAAAATATACGTAGACGTGGATTGTTTCAGCGAAGTTAATAATTCCGTGCCAATGTCATATATGACTGGCAACTGAAAATGAGTCAAGAAGGCAGTTTCTAACTGACTGAAGTTATGAAACGAGGCTCGTGGTAACTCAATGTACCATTTGGCTGCAAGACCAATAAGAGTTCTTTGGAAAAGACATAAACAAATCGAATCATCAATGATTGAATTAGATGCACACCAGAGATGATAAGTCATGACGTGATTTGATGGATCCTCTCCTGGCTTACCTTCAAATTTAGGTATATCACTGGGCAACTTATGTGGCATTGGCAGCCAATTTTGATAATAGAAAATTGGATCATTCGTAAGGCGCGTCAAGTCAGGTAAATCTAAAGTTGCTATAAATGGTAATTGACGGTTAGGATCACGAAAACCTTGAGTAGCCAAAGCAGTTCCAAGAGGTGGATACCCAAGATAGCTGGGAATCGGATTTGCATTAGGAAGAGTGTAACCTCCCGGGTAACCAGGATTAATCGTACCAAACTGGGGTTGTTGAGGTTGTTGATAAGTATAGCCAGGGTATGGTTGATACTGATAGTTTGGATTTTGTGTATAGGGACCGAATTGTGGCTTTCCCTGGTACAGTTGATACGTGAATTGCGGTTGACTTGTGACAACTGTACTTGTACCGACTTGTCCTGTAGGCATCTAGACCGAAGTCTGAATCGAATATCCTGGCTGGGGTGCAGAGACTTGAGGGATTTGCACGGATGTAGGGATATAAGAACTCAGAGCTACAGATACTCCAGAAATAGGTGTTACAGATTGAACATTCATTGCAGTGGTTGCAGCAGTTTGAGGCAGAGTCTGAGGTGAACTAGGCCCAGCCTGCTGAACAGAACTACGTGCAAGAGTTTGAATAGTTGGCTGGACAGGTTGCTGGGTTGGACCAGAAACCAATGGCTGTCCAGGTTGATAAGGCATCTGCACATTAGGCTGCATAGGCTGTTGATATTGGGATGGATCCCACACCATCATTCTGGGGTATTGTCCCGCAGAAGGTTGAACATAAGGACCATAACCTGGTTGAACGTAGGGTTGATAATTAAGTGGTAAATTTTCGGCTCCTTGAATAGATGGTTGACCAGAAGGATGTTGGTAACCTTGAATTGGGTATTGACCTTGAGGTTGATAACCCTAAGGTGCGTACTGAGGCTGGGGTTGATAAGGACCCTAAGGAGAATATTAATTTTGGGGTTGACCTTGAGGTATGTACTATCCTGAAGGTTGATACCCTTGAGGTATGTATTGTCCTTGGGGTTGCCCCCAAAATAATATGATTCCACAGTTTGTCCTGGGAAAAAGTTACCTTGAGGTTGTGCCTCGGGTGGTAACTGACTACCTTGAGGTTGTCCTCCAGGTGGTAACTAACTACTTGAAGGTTGCCCCCCAGGCGGTAACTGACTACCCTGAGGTTGCCCCCCAGGCGGTAACGGATTTCCTTGAGGTTGCCCCCCAGGCAGTAACTAACTGCCTTGTGGTTGAGGATTGGGAATATTACCAGACATCATAAAAAAATTCTCTGCGTTCGACATTTCAATTTTAAGACCATTAAGACCAGATGATAACTCGTTTTCAATGGGTTGATGAGATGCTCCCGAGAAAGTACCAGATAAAGCTTGGTAATCTGAAGGAACAGGAGGACCACCGTGTAAAAATGATTCTGGAGTCTGGAAAACATGGATGACTCTCCTGCCATAATAGATGGCGAATAATAACCTCTGGGTGTAGGATGAAATGGAGCTCGAGGTGGATGAAAAGCAAGACCTGGATTCTCTAAAAAATTTGTTAAGGATAGATACCAAGCACTAGTTCGAATAGGGCTGTAGAAAATAGATTCACGCTCCCTAAGATTTAAATATTGAGGGGAGTCGGGAAGAGATATATCTTCGTCTGGATTAGTAAGTTCTTCAATAGAAATAAGACCAGCTGGAAGATCTTTGGTGACGATATTTCTTACCCTAGGTGAACCAAGATCGCTAGAAGTTGGTGAAATAAATCCTGAGGATGTTTCCAAAAGAGAAGGTTCAGTTTCAGGTTCAGAGATTTTAGGTTCATCAACTAGTTCACTGGAAGGAGAAATATTACCAGTAACTTCAGAGATTGAAATCGGCTCTTGAATGTATTCTGTTGTGGGTGTTTGATAATCAGGATGAACTACAATGGATGAAGTTCCAATTTTTGTTGATCTAATCCTACCACTACTAGATGATACCAGAGCACGAAGCCGCTCAAGCTGACTTGGTGTATATTCAGGGGGTTTCCCTTGTAGTCTCCAGGATTGTCTCGGCAATTCCACCATGATTAAAAATTAATTAATCACACGCAAACAAAGAAAATTTCAATGAAAACACCTAAAGTCTCTAAGAAACAAACAGTGGAATCATACGCTTAAAAAATCTAAGAGTTCAAACCACACACAAATAGTAACTTTCCGTACTAAAAACACTAGTTGATGATGAAATCCAACTTAGTAGAATTTTAATACGAAAAGGGCGGTTGGAACAGTTACCCCAAAAACCTGCTTAATGAAACATACCAGTGCAAGTTTCTCCACTATACCATCTCGAGTGAAGAGAGCGCTCCGGAGAGTCCAAGTGAGTCTAGCCGACGTCTGCTCTAGGTACAGTGGGATCTTCCCTCCACCGTCACCTTAGGAAAGAATCCTATAGATTATGGTCTCTAAGGTTACCAACAGAAACAAATATACCTGGGGGAACAGTCTACGATCCGACACACACGCAAGGGCAGAGTAACAAAGCTCAATCCCCTTGAAGGCTCCTTGAAATAATCCAAGGTATGCCAACAAGTGACCCCAGGCTCCTCGAAAATGGTCTATCCGAGTTTTACCGTTGTTAATACGTGTATATCTTCTATCATTCCCAATGAGGAAGGATTGATTACCTCACTGATTCAGATATGATCTCATGCTTGACTCCTTTAGGAGGAGCTTCCCAGAGCATAGATGCAACAATTGGAATTTTTCCTACCGCAAGATTTGTCTACTTGTTTGTTTTTACTATCTTGGAGAGTTAATTACTCCCTACTCCAAGATACTAGCCTAAGCTATGTCGGTGATAAAAGCCCTAGAAAATAAAAGATTGCTAGATGAATTTTAATTAAGCGTTACTTTTATGAACTATTTCTTAAGTCAATGGGTGCGAAAATGAGACTTTGGTGGTGTGAAGACTCGATTTCCAAAAGACACTAAAAACTCATCTAAAAATGATAATCAGATTGTTTTCTTTCAATGAAATTCTAATTAGGGAAAAGTTAGAGAATGCAACTCTTTTAATAAACAATTCCTTCTTGAAACATAAAGAATACTTGAAAGAAAATATTTTTGTCCTTTCCAATAAATTATCAAAGCTCACAATAAAAATCCTTTCACTTTCCAAAAAAATTGAAGCTACAAAACAATTTTCCTTCAAAAGAAAGCTAGAAAATTTAAAAAACACTCAAAACTACAAAACTAATCTTAAGGTCTAACTAATTTTTAATAATCTAAGAGAATAAAAGCTTTAAGATTTTTTGAAGAATGTTTTGCTTAGTTTTTCAGCAAACTAAGGATCTATTTTTCCAAAATAACAAACAGATCAAAAACATTCAAATATGTTTTTTTTATAAAAAATGAAATTCAAAAACCTATTAACAAAGTTTTTTTTCGAAGATTTGCAAAGAAACAAGTAGCTTTATTTCTCAATAAAAGATGATTTCACAATCAGGTCAGATTCAGCAAAAGACTAAAGACCAATGTAATCTGAGGTATTTCAAACCGTCAATGCTTCGAATCACTACAAATACCACGTGAAAAGCAATCCGAAATGCAAAATCTTCTAGAAAGTCATCAAAACATCAATACTGTTGGAATTCATTGACAAAATTTTTTTGACAGAAACTATCATCAATCTGGGCAGAAATCAAAAATACTAAATCAAAATCAAGAGAAACTAAAGAAAGGAATCTAGAGTTTTTCTAAAATTTAAACAGGGTCCGCAGGCTCCCAGAAGTACAAGGTGCGGTACCGCACTGTTTACTTAAAGAAGATGCGAAACTGCCCGCACTGTCAAAAGAAGACAGAGTGTTGTCCCAGAAAAAATTAGAGAAAAACACTAAAGATTTGAAAATTTTCTAGAACACAGAAAACCTAAACTACCCAGGCAGATGTCTATCAATCAAAAACTAAGAAAAAATGTTTCTTCAAATCAAAATAAAAGAGAACCAAAAACAACAAGTTCTTCCCCAGTGGAGTCGCCAATTTGTTGGCCGAATAAATCGTTCTTGCAGACAAGACCAATCTCCCTAGTACTAAAAGTATCTAGCAACAAACAACCAAATAAACTAATCTTTCTTTAAGCATATATGATTTACAAATAGTTCTATAGAGGTGTAAAAGACCTACCTTATGTCCAGCGCTTGTTTGAAGTCGTTGTTGTCCCTCGTGCACTTGAAGGAGTTTTATTCATAAACCTGCAGTCACAAACAAGAAAAATATTACATAGCACCTGTATAGACATCATTATAAACCATGCTTATCATAGTGACCAAGGAATCTATGAAATAAACCATTAATAGACGGCTTATTGAGAAAAATGAGTATATTTGTATTAATTTCAAAATAAGAAAACCTTACAACCTGAGCCTTGATGTTGCACAGGCCTTCCCGGGGTCCGAAGCAGGAGTCTCCTCTACTTTGACAAGCTCTGTACTCTTTCAACCAAGAAAAATAGAGGTATGTGATCTCTCCTCACAAAAGTCTCAGTTAACTTTAGTCTGAATCTCAACAACACTTAACCTCAAATATTCTAAAGCTTGAACTCCCCTTGAGGCTACCCAATGCCTCTTTTTATAATGGAAAAGAGGAGATTTCTTGTTCCAACTATGAAGGCATAGAATCCTCCTTCAAAGGGATAAGCTCCTTACATCAAGGGTTTAGCTCCATAAGGTAAGGGATACATGCACCTTATCAAAGCGTACTCATCTCCGAAAATTCTCCTCTAGAATCTTCTAGAATTGACCTCAAATCAAATTTTTAATTTTAATTTCTTGCCTTTTTGAGTTTTACAGGAGTCCGCACCTATAACACATATAAAGTGCAGTTTTAGTCTGCATGTAAGCTGAACATTAGGTGTGCGACCGCAGGAAATATATAGAGAAAGTACGATACCAAAGTTTAGGAGATTTTCAAGAACTTTCTTCTGATTTTCAAGGCTTGACATGAGGAACTGATATGTTAGACTTGAAAAAGGGAGAAGTATGAATAATAATAAGCTCATACTCATGGCAGAATGTCAGGATGAAAATTTTTAGTGTAACACCCATATTTAGGAATTGAGGTCAAGCATCATCCTTTTCATCAGCGCAGTTTCAGCTGGAGATTGTGCAGTGTTACTAGGTGTTGCTGGGGAGGTTTTCTACAACACCATCCTTGGCTAGTTTTCTAGAGGAGGGAGCCTCCATTCCCTTGGGAGATTATTAAGGGAGGTTTATGAGCAGATTTCATCATCTTTGGCACCAGGCCAACCAATTACCATCATTAGCAGTGCAGTCCCTTCCTTAGACAACGTTATTTTTGGAGAGAATTTTCTATGAGGGATTAGTAGATTATTTAGAGGGTGAGATCTTAGGTGAGAGGATCAGCCTTTCACTCTAGAGATCCATTGGAGAAGATCTTGTCATTGATTGCAGCATCTTCAGTCTTCTCCACTTATTTCCAGTTCTTGATTTGCTGCTGTTACCCAACAACTTTGGCATTTTGCAGGTTTTATGTATTATAGCCAATCCTTCCAGGATTGACTTGAGGTAGTGATTGGGAGCTTAGATCTTCTCTCCCAATGATTGTATGAACCATATATTTGCATATCTATGTATTGAAATGTATTACAGTAGTTATCCCATATAAAACTACATTGTTATAGCCTAGGGCTTCATTCATGTAGCGGTGTTCTTCATATTTTCATGTACATGTATCTTGAGGCTTGTAGCGCCTTTATTGAGTGATCATTTCCTCAAGGATTTGTATATCTATGCTGCTATGATATAATGTGATGGATATTTGGATTCTTCGATATTTTATGTGTTAATGTATCATTGCTGCTCCATTGGGGTGTTATACATATTGCTGTAGCTCCACATTGGTAATAACTCAAATTATTCCCAATAGTGTAGCTGTTCCCAATTTGGGAACATTACAATGGTATCAGAGCATCGAACTTGGCACAACCTATGAGTTCGATATCAGAAGGATATGATAAATAAGATGAGCTTGCTCTCATCTATTTTTAGAACAAAGAAGAGCCTCCCCAAGGAGGAAAAGCAAAGAGAAGAAGAGGAAGGTCCATGCACTTCCTATTCTCATGAAGGAAAGGAAGATAGGCATGGAGGATACTTGGATCATCAGATCTTAAGTAAGTACCTGGGTGAAGATAAATCTCACTCTATGGCATTCAAGGGAATTACAACGTTCCCACAGTTTATTTAGCAGAAGGAGGAGAGAAGGCCCTGCAGTAGAAAGGAAATCAGAGGCAATAGGTTCCTATTGTCTACATTTGATGGGGATACTTCAGCAAGAGCTTGGGTGAGGAAGCTGGAGGCATTTTTTCTGCTACATCCAGTGGTATAGAAAGAAGCAGTGGATATTGTAGCGTTGCACATGGAGGATAAAGCCTTTGTTTGGTGGTTCAAACCCTTGGTCCATTCAAGGGTGAGTTCTTCTGCAGAATTTGCTCAAAGGTTAATCAAAACCTTTAATGGGGAGAGAAAAAAGGAGGAAAGGCTCACACCACCATGGGAGGAGGATTGCACCGACGCCGTTGCAGCTTTGGAGGAGAAACATTCTATATCTATGGAGGAAGCAGCCATTGCATCGAAAGGAAAAGCCTTTCCAGCCACACAAGGATATCCCAAGATCCATCAAGGTATGATTAGAGTCCCACTTTTTATTTCAGAAGAACATTTAAAAGAATGTGGGAATTCATCTTTTAAGGTCCAAGCATCAACACACTCTGCTATTTTAGAGCCTCTTGGTTGCACTGCGCAGTGCAAAGAGGAAGTAAACCACCATCCTCATGCTTATTTGATGAGTTAAATTTAGCCATTGACATTGGGATGTGAAAAATTGGAGGATGAAACACACCATGACACTCCCATGAAAAACAATGAAACAAGTCTTGAACCAGAGATTGAAACAATTGATAGACCATTGGAGGAATTAGCAGCACTGTTAAACATGTGTGGAGAGGAGATATTACCTCCATCACATTTGGGTCCTCATGGATCCAACACAGTCATGGGTGAGAGATCTTATCTAGAAGGTCTCCAAGGAGCTGCATTTCAAACTTCCATGGAATGAAAAAGGGGAAGGTATGGCTTGGGAGAATGAGGATCCTCATGAGAGGAAACCCAGGGGAGAAAAGAAGAGAAGACATCCAAGGAGTTGAGTGGGTGTGGATGAGGAGCAAGAGGCTGATTAGCCACTTGAAAATATATGATACCAGGCAGCAGGAGGCTTGGCTGCGTTGGCTCCTCTTGAGGGAGTTTGGCCATCACTTAGTGTATCCTATTTTCAGGAGGATGGGAATAGAGAAGACGTGGCAGTATGTTTACATCATTGAGAAGCAGTGAGTAGGGGTACATGGTGTTGATATGGTATATATATCAGTCATGATACCTTCATCACATGGGTTACATTATCTAAGCATGAGGAGGCAGCAAGCACATAGGTTGCTTGAGCTATCTTGGAGAGAGCACAGAAAATTTTTCTCTCATATGATATAAGGTGTTGTAGGAGTAGAGGAGGGAACTCTCATAGTGCAAAGGGGTTACTCCTTGGCTTGGACTGATCATGAGGCATTTCCATCTTGGAAGATGTTACATATCTGCAGCAGCATCACCGGAGGAGTCTTTGATAAGGAGCATGTCAAGGGACAAAGATTGGCATGGCCTAGAGCCTTTTTGCATGAGCTCAAAGTGTTGTTGCTTGGGATAATGGTCACACACATGGATCCATCTATCATCTTACTTCCAGCCTATGGTAAGATCCTTGTATTTTCATTTGTTGATTTGTATACTCTTATCATTATGTTGCAGTGCATGTCTCCTCAAAGGGGCAATTTTTTCATGTTGCTCCATGAGAAAATTTGGACCAAACCATATGATGCGGACATCTATCTTACACATGGCCTTGGGAAAATTTTTTTCCACTCCACACATGCTCAACTAATGCATATGATTAGCATTGTATTTCAGAACATTTTGCCTTGTACATTTCTGAGACAACAGTTTTTAAAACTGCGTTACATCCCCTTGGGAGATTGTTCGTACCTCCAAGCACCACATGAAACCACCAGTGGTCCCCATATTTTGTTGCTGATCATGATCTCCCTTGTTGATGTTGCTGGTATGTTGATGGGAGGCATGATTTTGAGTAGGACACAAGGGTTGAATGTGTCATTGAGGGGAGATGATTCCCAAAGTTTATGTATTGCATGTTATAATGGGAACATGAGGGGAGACATGGCCACCACAACCACCTATCCACCTTATTTTAAGGTGGGCCATGAGTTTTATGATGATATCCATCCATTTTTTGTATATGGGTAGGTATTTCATCTTTTATTGTTGGTTCACTCATCTATTTACTATTCAGTAGTAGGAGTGATATTTTATGTATTGTACTTGCCATGTTATTTTCTACAACTGCAGTGGTTGAGATTGCGTTGTAACCCTATGAGACATTATTTGTACCTTGCTGTACATGGTGTAACCTACAAAAAACATGTCATTGGGATATTCTATGATGATCATGTCCTATTCATCATGGATGAAGTGTCTTGGGCCAGCTTGTTCTTCATTGATGGAGGAGAGGTCCTTGTAGGATTGCTCTTCATTTTGCCACTTGAGGGAAATAATTTTGTAGCCCTTGATCAACACACACTCCACACTAATCATAAGTGGAGGGGAGGACAGCATGGGGAAAGCTATGCAACTTGCCATATTCAGATTTTCAGGCCACCTTCATTTCCGGAGCTCGAGGTGGAGAGAGGTTTATATGAGTGGCCCTGTTGGGAGGAAGCTTATGTTGTATGGATGATTGCTTTGGGATGGGAGATTCATATGGGGATGATGAGTCCCATTTTATATCAGATCCCATGCCTCAAGGAGGCCCTTAGACAACCCAATGTTTCCTCTGTTGAGCCCTAAAAATGTCTTCTCCTTTGCCAAATTCCATCTCATCTTATCATTCCTTTTTGTCATTTTATGAACCCAAAGATCAAGAAGAACGATTAAAATCACTTAAGGAATACATGCAATGACTAACTTGTTGTACTTTTGTGGTTTTTTTGTCTTAATTATTTCTGAGCAGTTTTAGCTACAAAATGTAGTCATTCTTTAGCCAGTTACACATTCCGTAGCCATTTTGGTGTTTGAACATATTACAAGTGTCATCTGAAGAAAAGGAGTATATGGTTAGATTCTCAATATTTCTTACATTATCCCTTGACATCCATGAAGGCTGAATCAAATATTGGAGATGCTTGTGCACATGGTCAAACCAAAAGTCCGAGAAGCAGATTTCTATAAGGATAAGGACTCTTGATTTTCTTTCAGCAAATCACGAGTCCTAGAAAGGAGTTTTAGTTTTATTTTAACTTTAGAATACACCTGTGCCTACTTTCATTCAATAACAGTTATGTAATTGCCTATAAATTTAGCTCGGTAAGACCGAGGAAACAAATTAACTTTTATTTTTCCAAGGCTATAATACTCTGTTTCGAAGCATATTTGATAATAAGAAGAAGCATAACTTTGATGCTGTGTTGAAGACAAACTTGAGGAGTTAAATATTTTCATGCCAAATTGATAGCAGAGGGCCCCTGCTATCTAAGGAGGCTTCCACATGCTTTCTAGATAAGTAGCTTTTAATTCCGTGTTGTCATATTTCTTGCTTAGACAATTTTCTGAGTTCATATCTTTTAGTATCATGTCTTGCATCGTTTTTTTAACTAACAGATCCTCATGATGTTATAGTTGGTCCTTTCTTAAAAATATTTTCCAACATATCTCTATTCAGTGAATGGATTTAATTGTGACATCTTGAGTTACCAGCACTTTAGCTCTGTTATTTAGATTAAAAGATCCTCAGTATCCTACAACCATTCTTTTTCTTAAAAGGTTTTTCCAACATATCACTATTATGCGAATGAGATTTGGTTGTATTATGTTGATTTAATTGGCATTTTCTATTCTGCATTAGATAAAGGATCCTCATATTGTTACAAACAGTCTCTTCTAACAAATGTTCCAATAAATCCCTAAATCACAGAAAATGCCTACTTGTAATATTGTGGGTTACTTGTTGTTTAGAAGATCCTTATTTCATTATATCTAATCTCCTTCAATAAACTTTTCCAATAAATCTCTAGCTGATGAACGAGACCTAGCTATAATAAGTAGTTTCAAGTATTCATAAAAGATCCTTAGCATATTATAGTAATTTTATTCTCAAGATATTCCAAGATATTTCTATCATATGAATAAGAATGCTCTATAATATTCTAAGTTGGTTTCTATTTTTAGGAAGATCCTCATCACATTGGAGTTCAATCTCTTTCAAAAATTATTCCAACAAACCTCTAACTAAAAGGATCGGGTTGAAATATAATGTCTTGAGTTACATTTTATGTTCATTTGCAAGCTAGGACATCCATGGATTAGAATGCTCTATTTTTCATCATTTTCCTAATTAGAGACATAATTTACAAGTACATTCTGTTTTGAGTCCAAAGTTCTCTTTTCTTTCCCTTTTAACAATAGATTTGATGCCATCTTTTGAACATAGAATAACATACTAAAACTCAAACATAACAAAACTCAAAAACATCAACAAAATACTGAAAATAAAGAAATAGGAATAAGGATATTTAGGCACATATAGTGCAAGTATACCTCCTCAATTTACAAACCCTAGTTGATAATTTATGCTATCAATTCAGGACACTGAATTGAATAAATATTTTGGCGCCGTTGCTGGGGAGGTATAACTAGTTAGCCTTATTTCCTATTTTCCAAAAACAATGATATGCATAGAGAAAGAGATTCTAGGGGTATATTTTTAAGAGGCAAAAGTTTAATTACCACAACTTCACTCACTCCACCAAGACCAAGAAGTAGCACAACTCCAACTCAAACTCACATTCCATACTATACTGGTCATAGGCTTCCAGAAGTCTCAAGATCAGATATCCCATCAGGAAGATCTCCCACTTCATCTACTGAAGCAATTCTAGAGGAAGAAGATCCAAGGACTCCTACAGAAGGGATGACATTTTTCACTTCCACAGGAGAATATATTCCAGTAGAAGAATTACAAATTCCTAGTGAAGAGGAAGAAGAGGACTATTTCTTCAATATACCCTTTGTTAGACTCCTATACCAATAGGTTTCATCTTT